>NLAL01000170.1:3069-36702 GCA_002374735.1 Metschnikowia sp. 13-106.1
AGTAGTTTAGTAGTGTAGTAGTTTAGTAGTGTAGTAGTTTAGTAGTGTAGTAGTTTAGTAGTGTAGTGTATTTGGTAGAGAGTTTCTTGGTTTCTATAAATTCCGTAGTTCTATTCTTTGCACTGATAGTGATTAATGATTAAAGAGCATGGCTGTATGCAGGAATGCTTGCTGTATTGGACTTAAACAGTCTTCCTTTGACAGATAGAGGGAGCTGAGGCTGAAGTAGTGTATGTCGACTATGGGAATCACAAGGTTAGTCAATGGTAAGGCTCTGCGCATGTCATAATCACCATTTGAGAGATTTCTGAGCGCTTCATGACCACCAGACCAGACCATAAGAGTCTCTCGAGTCTCGCTGCTACTTTAAGAAGACTCAAATGACTCAACTGAAACTCTAAACTGGAGACTAGGGTCAGCAGAGCCTTGGTCTGTCCCAAATAAGACTCATAAGGGTCATTAGACTCGGAACATCTTAAACTTTAATGAGATTCACCCTTGGGAACCCGACCTGACTGATAAAACTCTGAGGAGAATCAATCAATCAGAAACTCCTCACCATCATTAGACAAACTCAACAAGACTCAACAAGACTCAACAAGACTCAAAAAGACTCAAAAAGACTCAAAAAGACTCAAAAAGACTCAAAAAAACTCAAAAAGACTCAAAAAGACTCAACAAGACCTTAATAGGTCTCACGTGACCTGACACCAGATCAAGAACCGACCAGACATCGACCAGACTGATAAAAACTCACTCATTAGTCTGTACTCAGCTCAGAAGAGTCTTTGAAAAGATACTCGTGACTTCTGGTCAGATCGGGCAGGCGTAGAAGTTCAGAAGATGCAAGTCACATGATACACGTCACATGATGCGACTCAAGTGACCAAAGCCTTTACGAGTCAATCGCCACTTCCTGGAGCCGCTTGACCACATCAAAGTTGTACATCTTCTTCGACAGACCCTTGACGTGCTGCGGGTTTCGAAGAGCATCTTCCTTGCACTCCAAAATGGCGACTTTGAGTCTCTCCACAGCATCACGGGAGATCTGGAAGTGGAATGCTATACGTTTGCCCATCAATTTGACCTGGTGTTTCTGGCCAAACGCCACAAGCGACTCGTCACTCATTTGGTTACGTTTCATGTCCAAAAACACAAAGTTGGTGTCTGCTGGAGACTCAAGAGCAATATCATGTTCAGCACAGAACCGGGCCACATCCTTGGCGTAGTCATGGCTTTGCTGGATCAAGGGCACATTGTTCTGGATGGCCAATTGCGCCATGTACGTCATGAGGCCCACCTGCCGGATTCCTCCTCCACACTGCTTCTTGAAGTGGTTAGCAGTGTTGATGAGGTCCTGGGATCCCACCAAAATCGAGCCCATGGGCGCTCCCACCGACTTGGAGAGACATATCGACACCAGGTCAAAGTACAGACAGTACTCCTTGATGGATATGCCGGTCTCCACTGAGGCATTGTAGAGTCGTGCGCCGTCCAAATGGAGTTTTATGTTGTTTTCCCGGGCAAACTGCGAGATCTGCTTGATTTCCTCGAGAGGCATTATAATCCCGTGCAACGTGTTCTCCAAGCTAATCACTTTGGTGGGTGCTCCGTGGATATCGCCGTCGCTGGGCGTATAGTTGTTCTCCACATCCAGAAGCGTGAGGTAGTCGCCATTCTCGGGCGTCACTGGGTGCACCATGGCCTGGGATAACGAGGCCAACCCGCCTGCTTCGTGCAAAAACACATGTGCCCTGTGGTCACATAAAATGGAGTATGGTGGCTGGTAAAGGTTTGCCCTTAAGCCGATTTGGTTGGAAAGCGTGCCAGAGGCACAAAAAAGGGCCGCTTCTTTGCCACAAATGTCTGCCATCATATGCTCGAGCTCCAAGGTCTTCTGGTCCTCTTTGTACACGGAATCACCGAGTGTTAGTGTGCCATTCTGTAAGCCTGAAATGAGGGCTTGGTTCATGGCGTTAGTGGGGACGGTGAAGGTATCGCTACGGAAGTCGTTATATGTCGGAAAGACCTCTTGGGCCTGGGCGTCGGGCAGGGCGTCGAAGGTCATAGTATGGAGGGGGAGGAAAAGGGTGTTTCAGAAAAGAAGAGCAGCTTGTAGTGTCGTTTAAGTACTATGTATGACTAATGGATTTGCCGCATGCTGCGTTGCCGCGCCTGTATGCGGGAGATGGTTTTGTCCAAAGTGCCTTTCAAGGTTACAGGGGATTTTGCCCTGCGCCTCGAGCGGCGGGGCTCGCAACCGGGGGCCCAGTCTCCGAGGTAGCCGAGGCGTCTAGTGCGCCAGATGCGCCCTATGCGCTAATATCGAGAACGGGAAATTGCTCGCTGCTAAGGGAGTGCATACTGGCGGGGCTTCGCTAAGCCTATATGCACGCCGCCCGCGAAACCTACTCAGACTAGCGTTAGCAAATACTTTCCATGCGCACTATATACCGGCCGCAGCCATGCACTTCAACGGCCCACCAATTTCCTCGTCACTTTTCCTTGTGGCGTCTTCTGTCCGGCTCGGGGTCTGCCGCAAAGGGCAGAAACTCGGGTGCAAACCCCGATGACGGAGAGAAATCTCGTTTCCCCGCATCCCGCCAGATCGTGCTGCCACTAGACACCAGGTGGCTATGGCCGAGTTTAATGCTCGAAGGCTTATTCAGCCAGATATTGGTGTGCGACGAAGGAAGGATCAAATTGGAGAAAAGCCCATTCTCCACCATGTTGCCGTTTTGAGAAAGTGGCAGATTGATCGGGTCCACATTGATAGGTGGCAGAAGAGAAAGTCCAGAGTATGGGCTGCGCGGGTCCATATAGCCGGGCTGCACATTGGAGCCCCACATGGAGCTCAGCATGTTGCTCTGTACAGGAATGGCCCCGGAGTACAACGTCGACGGCTCGCTTACCGGCAGGTGGAGGTACGGGTCCGAATAAATGTTCCTGCCGTTACCAAACGTATCGTTATTGGTGTACATGTTGGGTTGCATGGGCACCTGCGTGCCATAGTCCATGTACGGCCCGCTACCACGTCCGTATAAGCCCGCAGAGTCTTCCAACGAGCCGGGGTAGGCGTACTGCATGTTGGTCTCGAGCATCTTGGCCTCGAGAATTTTAGCGTTGAGTGTGTCTTGAGGAAGGGAGCTCTGCACCGGGTGCCTATTGGAGGGGATGGAGTGGAGGTCACTTTGGAGAGACGCGGTGATGGAATCGTGCAGGATACCAGGACCCATGGGTTCAGACTGGAGGCCATCCACTGAGGCGTGGAGGCCATGTATGGAGTTGTGGAGTCCGTTTAGAGAGTCGGTTCCCATCGTAGCCATGGACAGAGATTCCAAAGGCTGATAAGCCAGGGCAAGGTCGGGGTTATATGCACTCCGGAGACCTTCAAAAGGTACAGAATTGGGAGCACATGTCACATCTTCTAAGGCATTCGAAAAACCGCCGAATTCAACGCTGGCCTGGTACTGTGAAAGCGGCGCCGGTATATAAGCAGGGTCCTCAGCATACCTAGCACTTTCTATGCTATTGTGCAAGGCAATGTACTTGCGTAAATGGGCCAGAAAGGTTTTTTTCCATGCGTCTTCTTGAGCAACCAAAGTATCGAGATCATGTTTGAAATGATCGGCCCATTCAGGCTGGAGCTGTACAATTTGTGCCGCGATCAGGACTCCTAACTCGGTCAACCGTCCATCTTTCGCCAAAACGGCTTCTGCTTGAGTACTTGACGAAGTATCTGGGTCTTCTGGGCTTGGCTGCTGTAGAGATGATTTCACAAACTGATTAACAAGAGGCTGGAGTTGAGCATACATGGTTTCGGTCTCGGTCTTTTCGCGCATAGTTGCCGAAAGCAGCTGTTCAAGGTCGGAGATTTGCGCTTTCAACCGGCCAAGCTCGCCATGAGTTGCCGCAAGCGCCTGCTTGGTTCTAGAACGTTCGGAGACCGCCACCTGCTGCAAATGGAGTGCTTTTTCGTTGGATTTCTTGAGTTTCAGCTTCAACTCGGTGATTTTTCGCGCATGGATGTTTCTCCGCAATTCGTAGTTCCTCAAAATCTTGGAGAGTTTGAGTTTCCGGAACGCCAACGAGTCTTTGTTTTTCTCTAAGCCTTTCAAGTCCAGGCCCTTTTTTGTCCAGAACTCGTGGCCTTCTTCAAGCTCTTTTTTGCACCTCTGGTACTCACTTTGGAGAGCGGTTTCCTCGCCTTGCTGTCGATACAGAAGAGCAGCGGAATCGCTGATGATCTTGGCGATTTCGCTTTGAGCCGCTGATAAATATGACACCAATTGCAGCTCCGTAGTGATATTTTTGACCTCGGAAGGGTCGATTTCTATGCTGGTGTGAACCAACGCGTCTGTCTTGGGGTTGATGTTGGGCAAATCAACATCCACACCTGCGGTACGCACGTATATAGGTGGCGACTCGGATCGGAAGTTATTGATGACGTTGACAGCCAAGATCTGGATCTTGTAGACGGTGTTTTTATGCAAATTGTTGAGTTTGACACAGGTATGTGCCAAAGTTCCGGCATCTTGGCCATTCACCAAAACCACAAAAAAGATATTTTCTTCGGGCTGTGTAGATATGTGCCAGTGGAGCGAAATATCGTGTTCGCCGATGGAATGGACGCTGATGACGGGCGTATGGGGGATCTGGATATTCAACTGACGGGCCAAGCGGTCTGCGGGCGCCAGCAAGAGCTGGAAGCACCGAAAAACCATCCAGCAAAGGGAGGGGATGACGGTGAGAAGAACCTCGAGCATGTGGGGCGAACGGTGGCCAATAACTGGCTCTTGTAATGACCTAGGATGCGTTCAGTAGTATGTTGCGCATGAATTTTTCGCGTGCGCCCTGCGTTGTGCATGCAAAGTAAATTGCAAAATGACGCCCCCCCCCCCCCAAAGTCTATTGTTGTAATGTGTACAACGCAAGTGAAGCATAGCATTAATAGTGCCAAATCTGGCACATTTGAGTTGGTCTCTTTGTTTCATCATTAATCAATTCAATGACAAATGTCAAAAAAAAATCAAATTAAAGACCCAAGAATTGCAGTCACTCAAATTTTAAAGCTTCATCCCATAGCAAATACGAATAGGCCAGGAATTTAAACTCAACAGGATCAGATTCTTTGAAAAAAGTAACCAGATTCTTCACTCCACATAGTCTGAGCTAAAAGGAAGATATAACATTTGAGTTTATGTTTCCAGTGCGTATCGTGCCCGCCTAAGTTCATTGACCCCCAAATTTCAGAACACTCAGAGTCCTTTGCAACACATGAATCCCTGAAAATTTGAATCCGTCATCGTTATAAATCTCGAATGTAGCAACAGTTGGCTTGCTAATACTTGTACCCACTGCAGTGGACGAAAAGACCGCAGCTTTCACGGCCCTCGGAACGGAGGAGCTGATCTCCTCAATTTCCTCTTGGTTGGAGAATTCAGCCTGGGCCTTTGAAACCTCCTTTGTGTCCAAATTAACAGTTCCGAATCAACGGTTAAGTAGGCATGCAGGAGAAATGAAAGTCATTTCACAGCATGTGGCTTGTCGATATCTGTGACCCAAAAACCCTCTCAATGATTTATCCTGGTTGATCACGATGACACAAGCAATAACACAACCACAGTTGGTGATTTTCTCAAAGCAGAGACAATGAAAAAACCATAAGAGTCTGTAGGTAAAAAGGACCCTCGATTCGGAGCTAAAAAGGACCCACGATTTGGATCTAAAGCTATGCCAACATTAATGCAAGTACAAATTCTGGATCCAGTTCTGACGTCAACTCTAGGACCCGCTCCTGTCCTAACTCCGGTACGTCTGCGTACCCTGCGTTTGCCGTGGACGGAAACAGCTCGTATCCAGCCCCCAAAAGTATCGTTTTTCTCCAAGAGTTCGACCTTTTAAAGCTCCCCATAGGCATCAATATGGCGGATTTGGCCCAGCGTTGCCTCGACCATTAACAAAACCTGCTCCACTAAAACCTGCAAGTGTTACACCTTCTTAATTATATGCGGTACCAGGATTTGTCAATCAAAATTGCTGAAATGGACTTTTACCTTCAGGCCAGAAACGCCATGGACCTGTTTTCCATACTGGCCTTGTTTCCACAATTTACCTAGTAAGAAACAAGGTAATGCCCACTTTTATTCACCCGCATCAGCTCAGTCAACGCCAGAATCACATTTTTCGGCAATATTCGAAAAGTCAGGTCAGACCGGAGCTGAGCTCTGATTGGCTGGTCCAAAAAGATGACTTTTTGGCGTGAGTTGTCCCATTAAATTTGGGTACGAACAACAAGTAGTGTTCAATTGCTGATAGCTCTGTCTAAGTCCCCCATTGGAATAGTTCACAAAGTTCCAATATACCTCCAATGTTCAATGGCACCAAAAAAGAATGGATCTGTTCTCAGCACCTCGCACCTCTGTTGTTTAAAAACAAAGAATATGCACTTTTGTGATATAACCGGCACCCTTCAAAGCTCGTGCGAAAGTAGCAAGCTTGTATTTAGCTTGAATCCATCGATATTTCTAGCATTGAACACCAATGCCGATCCCACCATCACGGTGATCCCCATCATTAGCGACCCCAAAGTTGATATTCAACATTTTCTTTTTTCAGTTCCAACCTTGTCGGAGACCCAAATACCGACCTCCAATCCTCCGCCTAAATCCAGAGGGATATCGCAATCAAAACCACAATTGGTTGGCTCATACGGTTTGGACCTGGCCTTTCGAAGATGCCCAAGACTTGGAAAAGACTAATTCCCGGGCCCCATCCATAATTTTCTCTGTTTTTACCTATGATCCTTGTAAACGATCTCCTCATATCGATTCTCACCCCCACTCTTTTTCCTCTGGAGCCCAAATAAATTTTGATCTTGTAACCTTTTCGTGATTGAAAATTGGAATACTGACGTAATCACTATCGTGCTTCATCGAATCAAAGATTCTGTAGGAGGATACATCAGCCAGAGGATGTTCGTTCAAAATTTGAAAAACCTTTTCGAATCTTTTTGGTGTTCCACAGATGGCTTTTGGATATTGTTAAAGAGCAGCGGAGCCCTTTTCCACTAAAGGCACCACCAAAAGGGATTTTTGTAACATTGTTGACTGGTAAAAAAAAATACCGGGGTTTAATAAGTTCGCAAATGAGAAATCAAAAGAACAAAAACATGCTTCATGAAACATACTCACGCTTGAACAACCGGTTTGAGTTGCCATTTGAATTTTTCTTTTTTAGTCTCGAGAAGTTGTTGACTGAACATCCCCTTGCATCAATAGATGGCTTGCCAGTTGCAGATGGGCTCCACGTGATTGTGTGAGTGCCTCGAGATCTCCCGAAAAACCATCCTGCCAATATTAAACTTCAAGAGTATTATTGAACATTTTTTCATAACCTCAATTAAACACGACGTTAGGAGCCACGACCAGAGTGTATATTTGAGCATACTAGAAATCCAAGTCCCAAGCCCTCAGATAAGGGAGTCCACACATTAGCATATCATTCAGTATGTGAATATGAAAACGAAAGTGAATAAAAAGGTGAATGGAAGGGCCCCGAGCAGTCTTCTGTGTACCCCTTCTTCTCTTTTGTTGGAGGGTATACAGCTTCTCCTTTAATCTTTTAACCAATAGATTTCATGTGAAAAACAGGAATGGGGTTGACTTCCGAGCCATGTCATAAAGTATGAAGTACAAAAAACCCTCTTGCCACCACAACACGCCAAAACTTCTTTCCTTCTCAAGACCAAAATCCTGAGACGGGGCCCTAGGTCCTCTTATACTTTTCCGGTATCAAGGTCTACGACCCTATTGTCTAACAATGGGCTGCATATCCCATTCATGTCGGGCATATACATACCTCACTTGTCTGCATACAACATATCAACCAAGCACCTTGCCTCCGTCAATTCTAGGTACTCGTTTGCAGTTTCCAATCCATCTTCGTTAACGTCCACCTGTTAGAGAGCGTCACAATCTAAAGTTCAAATTTAGGAAGTGTCCTCATTTAGGAAGGTTGCAGTTTAGGAAAGTCATTATCTAGAGATAAAATTATTCGGAGAGTGCCATGAACTGCAGTATAGTAGTGTAGAAGCATAGTGTGTCAGAAACCAGTGTCTGTGGTGAACTAGCCGTATTATAAAATCCTACTCACCCAAACACTATAAACAACTATTACACTAGACTGCTATACCATTGGATACATAATTTGCACGATAGGAAGTCTAATGAAGGAGGAGTATTCCGAGTGGATGAGCAGCGGGGTGTAAGTAGTATAAACCAGTATTGTGGTATCAGGAGACCATCTGTAACCAGGTGTTCCGATGTCTGAAAGTCCAATTTCGAGATGTGAAGTAATAAAAGTAAAGGATGGAAAGTGGAAGGAATGAATGAAAGGAAGAACAGAACGGAAGGGGTGTACGAAAGGAAAAAAGTAGAGGAGACTCGCGGGGGGAGTTGCCCCTTTATATACAATTGCCTTCGCACCCGCCCAATTTATTTGCAGCCACCATCCATGCAGGATCAGCGCACATAGAGGGATATATAAGGCACCGCGTCCCCCCTTTCCAAGAATTAGGGATGAAAGTTACTACCCACTTAGCCACCAAAATTTTACCTCATGTACTGGCTCAGAAATAGGACTTGGAATACCAATGTCCAATGTCCAGAACAAGGACAATAACAAGGACCGGAGCAATGAGAAGGACCGGAACAATGACAAGGACTGGAACAATGATAAGAACAAGGATCCTGGGCACTGCAATAGACTGACTAACCCTAACGCCAGAGTGTGCTACTACTGAATATCACATTGAGTCAATGATATCAGTGTGCCCTGTCGACTTCATCAATTAGGGGCCAGTCTTGGCATAGTGGAGGACAATACAGTATAGAAGAGACAGTACTGTCTATGGTATGATAGATGAGATATGATGGTGAATGGTTTGGTACCTAAAGGTCACTGGAGTACGGAGACGTTTTGTCAGAAAACCAAGACTTGTTCTTTGAGAAACGAAATAAACATTGCTCTAAAACTTAGGCTAAAAAGGTCTAAGAAGGGTCAGGAAAAGAGCTTGAAAATTACGCTTGAAAAGGCTCAGAAAAGAAGTACAAATATTACGTTTCAAAAGGCTCGGAAAAGGAGCTTGAAAATCACGCGTGAAAAGACTCAAGAATTTAGAGTTCGGTCATGCCTTCTCTCTTATCTCTGCCACCTTATTGGGCTCCGCGCGCAGTACTGAATTATGCCGTGCACGACAGGAAACAATAGTGGTGATCTGTCAAAAAAAAATAGAAAAAAAGACAATATCATGATATGATATGAGTGGGTCAATGGAATGGTAAACACAAGCATATGATTCGGTTGTGTGGTCAGGTTATATGGGGTGATTAGGTTTAATGGGCTGGGTACAGGTGAAAATTGATATTGGGGGACTAATTTTTGGAAGTGACGGTGGGCGGGCTCGTAACCGCCGCACAATAGCACAAGTCTACGTTATTGTTTCTTTCATCCCCACATAATGTTTGAAGCTCAATAAGCTGCGATTACAATCATGCAGTATTGCCTACTGAAATGAGTGACTTTCTCGGAGTGATTAATTATTCGTGGCTTCTGTGTGTCTCAAGAACACCCATCGAAACTAATTTCCAGCTATTAGAGCATTTTTTGGCTACACGTTTGGTAGCCTAAAATCTCGGCATAGTGTACATTGAGTGTCTACTAATGCCGTATCTGTTAGGAAAAAGCACTAGAATTGAGTATTTAGTGTCGGTGGATTCTACTAACGAGGCTTAGCTTAGGCTCAGTCTCATACTAAACCACTAATGAGTATGAGATGGGGTGAGGCCCCCATGAGTATGATGATATGAAGCCTTCATGAGTATGATGGTAAGAAGCCCTCATGAATATGATGGTGGGAAGCCCTCATGAATATGATGGTGGCAAGGTTAGTATTTAAGGAGACTTAATACTGTGCGCTTGGCTCCATGCATGTGGACGCATGTGATATGCCCGCACCAGGGAGATCTCCTGATAAGGACTTTTCCGGTCAATGTGAAACATTGCGAAGTTTCAAATCCTGTGGCCAGCTGTTTCACAAAATCCCTCAAGGGTTACCCGAAGCTGCAAGGAAGTATATAACACTAGCAGGTTCGCCTGATACGATGAACCCTCAGCGATCCCTCTAAGCCATATTATAGTATTCGAATATACAATTGTTATAACTTTGTTTTATAAATACCAAAGTCCTGCACGAGCTCTAACAGTATCTTGATGTTTGACCATCAACAATGATGGGTTTTTTGAAGATGCCTGAACAATCATCACCATTACACTGGTGACGGGTTTTCACTACCACGTTTCTCCTTAAAAGTTATATAAATGGATCTCGGGTACTTGAGGGGTGCTTTCAACCATAGAGTACAGACCATGAGAGCTTGTTTAGTGTTGAACATAGAGTTTATGTCTTATGGAGATGTGTATACATAAAGTTCATGTTCTCATCAAGATATGAAAAAATACTTGAGGAGTTACACGGACGGTTTCTGGGTCTGGCTGTTTTTGAGTTTGGCTGTTTCGGAGTATGGTTGTTTCTTGGTCTGGCTGTTTCTGGGTCTGGTTGTTTCTGAGTATGGCTGTTTCTTGGTCTGGCTGTTTCTGGGTCTGGCTGTTTCTCAGTCTGGCTGTTTCTGGGTCTGGAGTACAGGACATCTGATTATCTTCAGATAATATTCTAATTGATGAACACTAGGATTGGGACAGGCTTCCACTTTAAACAGTTTACGAAGTCTGCTAGACATTCCCTTTCACTGATTCGAAACCTTCGCCAACACATATTATGCTGGGGCTGAGCCTTCATACCGAATCACCAAGGTGACGTGTATGTCACTCTTTGCTTTCTAAAGAGACGCCTTTCTTTTCTGGAAAAATCGCCATTGCTCATACTCAACATTCAGTGTTTTTCAAAATTGTTCAAACCATCCTAGGAAACTTAAACAACCAATATTTCAATAAGTTTCGTACTTATGCCTTAAAAATAGTTAAGGATCAGAGATTCGAAAGAAACTGTCTATGTGAATGTTAGATTCTTGAATACGTCTAGTACTGGGGGCTATGTTCATTCGTTGATGGATTCCCAATAGGTGGAAATCCGGGTACTTATATAGTTAGCCGGTGAATACCTGTCAACAAGTATCTAGCATGTACGGAGTCAAGGTACTTCGTAGATGCATTGTATGCAGACTAATAAGGCATCTATATGCAGGTTACTAGTGAGTGAAGAGTAGTTTTCACCCACCTCGCACCTCGTTTAGGACTTTGGTCTTGTTAGGTACAACTTACATATCCCTGTATATCAATATATACTGAAACATGGGTTGACAGATTAAGAGTCAAATCCACTACTGATTAACAATGGATTCTAGAACTAACGCCGAGCAAGCTATCCAGAGAACTGCCTCGACGGCGCCGTAAGCGGTAATGTGGTCGACATCTTAGAGGACTTCCAACCAGGCTCTTCCTCGCAAAGGCCCACGACCGGATTGCCCTAAACTGCTTATGTTTAGCATGGAAGGGCTCATCTGTCAAGGCGTTGACTTTTCTCCTCGAACAAGCTGACAAGTTTGATCGGATGTATACTCGGTGCCTGATCTCCGAGTTAGAAGGCCTTACTGCCTTATTTCCAGAAGAGACGAAGGCACAGATCAGCCTCTGGTCAACGAACTCCCAAATCGACGTCGCCCATGGCAACGCAAAGGAGACCATCCACAAATTTGTCGCCAAAGTCTTCCCTACGATTGTTGCCTTAAAAACACTGAATATGGCCTCACTATTGGTGATTGTGCCAGATTCCGTTTGTACGAAGGTTTTGGAGATGTTAGCAGGGAGAGAAGAAGCGAGCGACTTTGATGGCATCCGTTCCTTCTCCGAGGCCGGAAGCGCACCCGGTGTTAACGTGATCCAATCGAGCAACAAGCACGCGACCCTCCAAGACAGAGCAACCCACCAACTCAGGGTGTTGTCCGCCGGGGCCACCTTAGTGTTGAAGGAAATTCTGCTGATGGGCGTGTGCGAAAAGTGACCCCGATTGGACCATGAAGTTCAGAATTGTCCGAAATTCAATCCCAACCAGCCTTCTCTTAACATGACGGCTTACACGATGACCGACTACGAAGCGGTCTTCAATACTACACGCCCTGTCAAGTTAACTAAGTGCGCTTCATACCGCCAAAAATGAAGCTGGAAGGGGCCTACAATGAGGAATACTATACGGAATCTAATTGCACATGTGAGATCGACCCCTTTGATCGGTAGCATAATCGAACTTTTCAATCGAAAATTCGTTGTCGATGATCAATTATCTCCCAATGACACTCACCATGAGTTCATCCTCGATACGGGTGCCGACATCACTGTGGCACGTGACAGATCCCTTATTTCCGATTTCCGCCCATCCTATGACCTTCTGCTAACGGACAGTGAAGGCAAGACGCACACCACAGCCGGACGTGGTTTCATCTGCATTGGTAACCATGAGATTCCATGCTACTGGGCACCCTCTCTCAATGTTAATGCCGTCAGCATGAATGCACTACACAAGCTAGGCGAAGATGCCCTTTTCGCACACACCGGTGACGTCTACATGACTGACCATATGTCCAACACGCTTCGACACATTGCCAGCAAAGACCGATACCTTATCGATGTCCCATCGATGAGCACCACCCGGTGAGCCCAGAATCGCGACATTTCTGTTCCCTCCTTGATGTTCGCTACACGTCCACCGATGCTGAACTTATTCGCTCTTGCCGCGTATGCTTCCATACGAAAGGTAAGGCTTCCAGTCATCACATACATACGACCGACCCCGCTCGTCGACCCCTATACCGGTTACACTTAGACACGAGTCACTACAGTCACAACCGATATATTACATATCTCACCGAACCCCAATATTTTGGAAATCCAAGAAGCAGAGCTTAGTGACAACTAGTACCTTCGAAGCAGAGTACATGGCATTGAGCGCGACAGTGAGAGAAGTTATTTGGACAGCAAGTCTATTTAAGGAATTTGGAGTGCAGACCACAGAGATACCCAAGATATTGGAAGATAACAACGGGGTAGTGCTTACAATTAATGGAACTGGTACAATTAATGGAACTGGAAGTACACGAGGCAAGAATAAGCATGTGGATATAAAAGAGAAACATGTGCAGGATAGGGTGAAGAAGGGAGAAATAAGAGTTGAATATGTTCCCACCGAACACAACGTCGCTGATGCTCTCACGAAGCCATTACAATCCAATGCTTTCCATAAGCACTTGCCCTCGCTAGGATTTGACAAGGATCACCGTATCCGGACTATCACTGCTGAGACATACAATGACGAATCACGAAACTTAAGTGACGCGATTCAAGGGAGTGTCAACAAGTATCTAGCATGTACGGAGTCAAGGTACTTCGTAGATGCATTGTATGNGAGTGTCAACAAGTATCTAGCATGTACGGAGTCAAAGTACTTCGTAGATGCATTGTATGTAGACTAATAAGGCATCTATATGCAGGTTACTAGTGGGTGAAGAGTAGTTTTCACCCACCTCGCACCTCGTTTAGGACTTTGGTCTGGTAAGGTACAACTTACATATCCCTGTATATCAATATATACTAAAACATAGGTTGAAAATACCCGAGAGTGGAGCATGCCGGTTAAACGCCATGTCACGAGGTAAGACGAAAGGTTGGGTCCAAGTCACGGGGTATGACACCTTGGACAAGTCATTGGCTTTCGTAGGCTCTAACAATACCTCTATGGGTAGTGTATTTACCCTTGGTGGGTCTAACAGTGAAGTCTCTATTAAATGTTACAAACAGTAACTTTTTGAATTACTGGCATTTTAATTTTGCAAGTGTAGTTTGAAACATTTTGGTGCACTGGTTTGAAGAGTTTGAAAACCACTGTATAGACAGTAGTATGTGCTATTGATATATACAGTACAGTAGTATGTGCTATTGATATATACAGTACAGTAGTATATACAAATAGTGAAGTCACTGTATATGCTGGAGTGTATGCTAATGAGGGGTGATTGTGGATTCTCTGGCACCAGTGAACAATCACATAGGTTAATGTTTCCCAGAGATGAGCCTGGCTTCTCAGGTGCTTCTCTATACAGGAAGTCTGCAGTTCCAGAGCTACTGTCCCTGACAAATCTCTCCTGACCAGTAATTAAAAAGAGTCATTAATCCAAACTGTCATTCATCCAAACAGTTGTTAATTCCAAACAGCCATTAACTCAAACTGTCATTAATCCAAACTGACATTAATCCCAAAAGTGCGATTTCTAGACCAGTAGCTTTTTCCTGCTTAGAGCCATTATTCTTAATAGCCAAAACACCAAAGACATTGTTCTCCACCGCGTGACTACTCATTCTAGAGTATAAGAACACGAATGGTTAGAGACGCTATAAAAGCTCATGAATAACCAATTACCTGTCTCCTCTCCCACACTTCTTTAGGTCTTCCCAGTCCTTTCACAGTTTATTTTTTGTCGCATGAAAGCCTCTCAATTGTTATTCCTCGTCTCCTTTCTCGCCCCCTCAGTCTGGTCTCTTCCCCAGTACCCGTTGGGATTCTTTGCCAAGGTCCAAGACACCTTGAGGCCGCTTGATGGGTACCCTTTAGTTACGAAGGCCGGAACGATGAGGGTTTTGACCTACGGAGATATCGTCCAGTATCCAACTGAGTTTGTCTTAGCCAATAACAAGGCCATGCCTCGAAATGCCTCCGACCTGGGCCCTGCAGGACTCTACCAAGGCGTACTTGTGTTTGGGGCTCTTGTAAATGCCACGATCTGGGAGTTTGACGAGAACATGAAGATGCAGGATGTGTGGTTCCTGTCGTGTGAGGTACCCGGCTCTCAAAGATCGGTGCTTTTCAATGGAACTTCTACGTTTCCCAAAAGGTCGTGTGAGGACGTTGATGTGTATCTCTTGCCCTATGATCCAAAGACGGGAAGTGCAGTCACTTCAAGCAAGTGATATTTGATGAGACTGCTTAACCGGGGCCTCAGAAACTACTTCCATTCTCATTTTGGGTTTCCAAGAATTAGTCCATTATTGAGCCGTGCCAAGGATTGGTCCATTATTGAGTAGTGCCCAGTCATGGTTCATTATTGAATAGTACCAAGACTTGGTCCATATTCTGAATAGGTTAAAAATTACTTTCAATTTAATGAAAAAAATTGCTCGAAGTAGATTGGATAAAGGTTCCCTATCTTTAAAGACCAGCTTTTCATCCCTCTGTTCAGTTAATCATCTCTAGTAGAGTAGAGTAGTAGAGCAGTTTAGAGCTCTCGGAGACTATAGGTACTCTTCGTCAACTCGATTGTCTTGGAGGAGTAGAGGAAATGCCATAGTCAATTTCCACCATAAACGACTGACAGCGATTCCTGGCGGTGGCAGACGTTTTGTATAGGATGGTTTTTTCAGCTTGTTATGGACCTCGCTTAGATTCCACCGGACCACCGTGAAATGTACATACCTTGCACTGCTCCCCTTAAAGCGACCGGGAAATCTTCACATCGTCCTTTTTGCTTATACATTAGCCACAAAGCGTGGGGATTTCGGACATGCTGGCGAAGTACTGAACTAAGTGTTGCAGATCACGACGCATTGCGATATGGAAGTAGGCGATGAGTTGCTGTAGATGTACATGTGACATGTGTTGAACATGTGAGAAGTCCTGATCCGTGAATGCAGTCCGATCGCCATTTGTACCTTTATATTATCTCTCATATACCCTGAATCTCTCAATTTAGTCGAGGGTACTCTTGTAAGGGGTTCTATCAACATGTCTGCAACATTATCAAGTGTACTGACATAAGACACAATAATTTCACCAGTTTCTATTAGTTTTCTCACCAAGTCTTCTTTGATTAAATATGTTTTGAGTCGCCCAACTTACTTCTTCCCTTCACTGTTTCAATTGCCGATTGATTGTCACATAATAGTTGTATCTTAGGTTTTGATTGAGTATCACATAATAGTTGTATCTTAGGTTTTGATTGAGTATCACAAATTACTTTTATCTTATGTTTTGACACAATCCCTCCAACAAGTTCTTAATCCATATTCTTTCGACCGCTGTAGTAGTAAGAGCAAGTAGCTCCATTACACGTAGAATTTGCCACCATAGTTTGTAATTTGGATTCCCACGGAACTGGAGAGTTTCCATACATGATAATGTCACCCTATTTATATAGTACAGGGCCACGTCGGGGATGTGGCTGTAAAAATGGGAGTGGAAGAATGTAGTTGTTTGTGGAGACACTTCAGGGAAGGGCTTTTACATAGGACCTTACGGTGCGCGCATTACCAACTTATAGTTTAGCCTCACTTGCGTCGATAGCTGCAAACAGCAGAAACCAGAACACTAAAGAAGTATGTTGTTTGGGAGGTTCTGATTAGTTCGAAGGTTCTGATTAGTTTGAAGGTTCACATTAGTTTGAAGGTTCACATTAGTTTGAAGGTTCACATTAGTTTGAAGGTTCACATTAGTTTGGGAGGTTCAGAAAACTCTTGAAGGACAACCAATTGGAGTACTTGGAGGAGAAGAGAATCAAGGAGGTGGTCAAGAGACACTCCGAGTGCGTCTCCCACCCAACCAATTGGTGGTTACCAACGACGTCGAGGAGTCCATGGAAGAGGAGGGCAACGAAAAGAAGCCTGAGTTGGATTAGGGGGAGGTTGACAAGAAGGAAAAGATCAAGAACAACGTCACCGAAACCGTCACCGAAACCGTCACCAATATCACCGAGACCGTCACCAATATCACCGAGACCGTCACCAATATCACCGAGACCGTCACCGAAACCGTCACCAAGATCACCGGAACGGCAGAGGCTCCAACTTATTATCAGAGACAACTGGTCTGGAAGGATCTGACCCGAATCCTGGCACTGGGGGTGCCATGGCTGGTGCTGGAGGCTCCTCTTCTTTCACGTCTGAAGAATGCACAGAAGGAGTTTGGGAAGAGGTTTCAGTATTCTCAGCAACATGGTCTTTCTTAAGGTGGTAGTGGCAGCCATGCCTGGAATGGGGATAGCCTTCATGGGAGCAACCGGCTCTTCCTCATGCTTTTCCGAGACTTCTTTACGTTCCGATTTGGCAGGCTTAGACGACGCAGCTCCACCGAATGGTGTAGGCATACTCATCATTCCAAACATGTTGCGTCCACCCGAGACGTTGGCCATTCTCTCCACGAGTTTCTTCCTCCGTAACTCTTCATCATCATCTTCGGCTTTTTCTTCTTGTTGTTGTTTCTCATGTACCTCTTTTGCCACGTCTCTAGTACTTGGGTCTGTATCTTCGTCGGAGGTATCAGAATCCTCAGCCCTTATTTCAGCAGCGTTAGAGGTCAGCACTAATAGGAGAAAAAACTCCGTACGCGAGGAACCGTGCATTCAAATAATTGGTATAGGGCTTTGTATGATTTTATGAAGCTACCATGTGTTAATTATGGCTGAACTCCTCATCACCGAAACCATCACACCAACCGAAGAATTGAACACGACTAAGCCTTTGTGGACCAGAGCCCTATCTGACGTGACCCAAGAATAATACAATGTTTTCTACACGTCCATCTCTAAGGACTGGGAGGAGTGATTGGCCATCAAAACGTCTCCGTCGAGGAACAAGTTCAAGGCTATCTTCGTTTCAAAGAGAGCTCCCTTCGATATTTTCGAGTCTAAGAAGAACAACATCAAGTTGTACGCTCGTCGTGCTTTCATCCCCGAGGAGGCCGAGGAGTTGATCCCAGAGTGGTGCTCGTTCACCAAGGGTGTTATGGACTCTGACAAAGAGTGTGAAGTGTTCATGGTGTATGGACTTTTCTCATCAGTTTCAGAAGCAAAACTTGCGTTAGTACATGCTATCACTTCTATTTCATGATAGCAGTTGATCTCAAGTTTAAACATGGTCAAGTCCCAAAGTTGAAGATATCGAAAAACCTTCTTAGCATTTCCCAGATGTTTTTTCCTGGCTTTTACCAAGTATCTTGAAAGTTTCAGAACAATGTTGGTTATATCAAGACGTACTGCGTAAGCAGCATGAAGCAGTTTGCCCACAATTGATATGTATTCTGCTTCAGGACAGGCTATTTCATCATCCAGTTGGGATATCTTTTCAAAGTTCTTTGAGTCAGCAGGAATCCGAATTCCATGACAACTGGACAACCCATAGTTGGATAACAATGATTCAAAAGTGTCCCAAGTTTAGTTTAGTATAGCCATGGTTAAACCCGTACATCACCAAGGATGGATGAAGGGATAAGTCTCATAAGGATCCGAGGAATCTTAGGGGTGTACGGATAATACAAACCGGGTCTTGGTGTCAGGAGTCATAGGGTTTGATTTCAGACAAGCGATGAACAAGTCCGGTACAGGAGAACGGCATTTATGGTGACGTGGTATATAAAAGGGGAACTCGCTCATCTCTAGAGTATCGAACAAGACAGACTTTCTGGTTGATATACGTCACAACTAAAGACGACAAAGAATCCATCAGCACTGTTGTACCCGAATTGTTAACACTCATAAGAAGAAACAAGATAAGCGTTCCTGTCTATGCAAGTGTTATGGAAATCTCAACATGTATAGGATAGCTTATATTATAGAAGTATAGTAGTATAGTATAGTAGTATAGTAGTATAGTAGTATAGTAGTATAGTATAGTATTATAGTAGTATAGTAGTATAGTAGTATAGTAGTATAGTATAGTAGTATAGTATAGTAGTATAGTATAGTAGTATAGTATAGTAGTATAGTATAGTAGTATAGTATAGTAGTATAGTAGTTTTCAAAATTACTCAAAGCACCGTGCCAAAATGTTTCAAACCACTCTAGCAAATTAAACAAACCAAAAATTCAAAATGTCTCTGTTTTTAATATTCAATAGAAACTTCACATAAACAGATTAACTTGAATCCTTGATTCTTAGCATTTTTTAAGTCATAAGTACGGACCTTTTTAACTTATTGGTTGTTGATTTTGCAAGTGTAGTTTGAAACATTTCGACACACTGGTTTGAATAGTTTTTGAAAACTGTATACTGTGCATTGTGCTGTGACCTAGTAGTAAGTGTACTTTGGTGTAGTAAGTATACATGGTGTAGTAAGTAATGGTGTAGTAAGTAATGGTGTAGTAAGTATACATGGTGTAGTAAATATACATGGTGTAGTAAATATACATGGTGTAGTAAATATACATGGTGTAGTAAATATACATGGTGTAGTAAATATACATGGTGTAGAGTAGGTATTAGGATATAGGGTTAGAAAGATGAGCAAGTAGAACTAGTCCGATTATCATAAGTTAGTGTGTACTCTCTATGCCAATGAGATATATGAGATTTGACTATTCTCTATACAATAATGGAACTGGAATATTATGCCATTGACTCAGATTTGGATTGATCATAGTGTAGTAGTGTAGTGTAGTGTTTTATAGTAGTGTTTTATAGTAGTATAGTATAGTATAGTAGTATAGTATAGTATAGTGTTTTATAATAGTATAGTATAGTAGTATAGTATAGTAGTATAGTATAATAGTATAGTATAGTAGTATAGTAATATATTAGTATAATAATATATTAGTACAGTATTGTAGTATTTGTTAGACACCATGGGTAGACACCCATAGAGGTATCTTTGGAGCCTACGAATGTCAATGACTCACCCAGACACCATCCCCCGTGCCTTGGAATCCTCCATCCACTTTACCTCGTGACATGGTGGTTGACCCCCTGCTCCACTACTCTGGGTTTCACAGGTTAGTTATATAATTACTAGGATCGTCACTTTTGAGATACATTAACGAATGAGCAAAACTCCCAGCATTAGACGTATTCAGAATCTAACAATACTCCTAGAGTACTCATACTCTACACTACAGTTATATTATAGTCTATAGTTATATTATACTCTATACTATACTCTATAGTTATATTATAGTCACATTATACTCTATACTATACTCTATAGTCGTATTATAGTCATATTATACTCGATACTCTATACTATACTCTATAGTCGTATTATAGTCATATTATACTCGATACTCTATATTATACTCTATATTATACTCTATATTATACTCTATAGTCATATTATACTCTATGTTAGACCCACCAGGTAGTGTCCTACCTATGGAGGTATTTTAAGCCCTCACTGTCTAATCTAACAATGGCCATACCAAGACGCGAAGACCCAACTTTGCACGATGTTGCGACGGCGTTCAGTGCTATTGTTCTCGTGTTAAGTTGCACGCTCATTTTCTCTAAAAGTATTGAAGTACCTGAGACTTCTCCCTCGGTGGAAGCATCGACGAAAGAACATAGTCAACAGAGTACCTGACGACTGGAATCTAACTCTATACTCTACTCTACTGAATCTACTGACTCTACTGACTCTACTGACTCTACTGACTCTACTGACTCTACTGACTCTACTGACTCTATATTCTCTATACTCTCTATTATCTAGTATGAGTTCTATATTCTATGCCTCTATAGTCTATATATCTCTATACTCTATACTCTATATATCTCTATACTCTATATATTTCTATACTCTATACTCTATATACTCTATACTCTATATACTCTGTACTCTATATTCTCTATATACTCTATATACTCTGTACTCTATATACTCTGTACTCTATATTCTCTGTACTCTATATACTCTGTACTCTATATTCTCTATATTCTCTATATGTTAGGTTTTGAACAAAAGGATCGAGACCTATCTTCGCCTCTTTCTTCTCACCAAGACTGGCAGTCTCTCCTAGCCGTGGGAAAATACTACGGGCTTAATACTCGAACTTCCACACAACCCTCAATCCACAGTTCTAATTAACATTCTCCGGCGTGATCCTATTGACATTGCCGAGACCCCCCAATCGCATTTTCACCGCAGTCCTAGCTGCCCTATAAGCTCCCTTCAGCAGAGCTAAATTCTTTTGACCGAAACTTAAAGAATCTCGTTTCCTAAACGTTCAACAGGTCTATGCTGATACAAGCTGTCTCATCAGTTCCCCAAATGCCAGAGAAAAAATCCCAGGTGTCACCAAAAATGCTCTTCGCTGCACCTCACGACATTCCGAAAGTCAAGTCACCTATCAGTGGCTGCAAACTTTCATCAGTTCGTCTCGACCCTGCTGAACATCCTCAAGCTGAAATCACCATTAAAATCACCATTCCACCAGCTGAAGCCATGTTGCCCTATGCCAAACACTTCTATCGGGATACGCTCATAAGCATCTCTATACGCAACTAAATTGGCATCGAGGCTGGGTGGATCTCAGATACACCATAGGTATTCCCACATATGGAGGTATTTTAAGCCCTCACTGTCTAATCCTACCTCAGATTCCAACCTACCTCGGAGGAAACTTCGGTAATGAATATAGTAAACAGAGTACCTGACGACTGGAATCTAACACTATAGTCATAATATACTATTACTATACTATACTATACTACTATACTACTACACTATACTATACTACTACACTATACTATACTATACTATAATATACTATACTATACTATACTATACTATACTATGGCTCTGCACCAAGTAGCAAGTGTACTGAGCTAACCCGAAGTTAATCGTGACCGAATATTCTGTAGAATAGCAACTCAAAAGGTGTCAACCAGGCAAATTAGCTAGGATATACTGGCTTAGTTGAACGGCAGAAAACCGATCCCAGAAGTCACAATTCCAGCAACCTGACGTATAAATTGCCGGCAAACTGACTAACTACTCACATGACCTTAATACTGTATGAGTAGTACTGTGCCAACTGGGTCCAATAAGTGTATTATAGAAGTATAGTAGTGTAGTATAGTATAGTATAGTATAATAGTATAGTATAGTATAGTAAAGTATAGTAGTTAGTAGTAGGGTATAGTAGTGTAGTATAGTAGTATAGTAAAGTAAAGTATAGTAGTATAGTATAGTAGTATAGTAGTATAGTATAGTAGTATAGTAGTATAGTAGTATAATAGTATAGTATAGTATAGTAAAGTATAGTAGTATAGTATAGTAGTATAGTAGTATAGTAGTATAGTAGTATAATAGTATAGTATAGTATAGTAAAGTATAGTAGTATAGTATAGTAGTATAGTAGTATAGTAGTATAGTAGTATAATAGTATAGTATAGTATAGTAAAGTATAGTAGTATAGTATAGTAGTATAGTAGTATAGTAGTATAGTAGTATAATAGTATAGTATAGTATAGTAAAGTATAGTAGTATAGTATAGTAGTATAGTAGTATAGTAGTATAGTAGTATAATAGTATAGTATAGTATAGTAAAGTATAGTAGTATAGTATAGTAGTATAGTAGTATAGTAGTATAGTAGTATAATAGTATAGTATAGTATAGTAAAGTATAGTAGTATAGTATAGTAGTATAGTAGTATAGTAGTATAGTAGTATAATAGTATAGTATAGTATAGTAAAGTATAGTAGTATAGTATAGTAGTATAGTAGTATAGTAGTATAGTAGTATAATAGTATAGTATAGTATAGTAAAGTATAGTAGTATAGTATAGTAGTATAGTAGTATAGTATTTTAGTAGTATAATAGTATAGTATAGTATAGTAAAGTATAGTAGTATAGTATAGTAGTATAGTAGTATAGTATTTCTTCTCCATTCGTAGTCTTTTAAATTAGGATGGGATGAAACTACCCTCACGACTTTGGCTATAGTACTGAATTAGACTAGACTTTAGTATACCCAGATATACTGACCAAAATACTCTGTATTTACTGCAAAATGTAGTTTTGAGTATCCCGAAATATGTATTTACATGAACGAGGAGCTCCAGTCAGACCGTGTAGGGCAGCTCCAGTCAGACCGTGTAGGGCAGCTCCAGTCAGACCGTGTAGAGCAGCTCGGGTCATGTTGATGTACGGCTTTTTCTCGACCTTGGGATGTAGCCATAGTAATGTATGATCTAATACTCTTTTCAAGTTATGCTTTACTATGTATTGATATACAGGAATAGGTAAGTTGTACCTTACAAGATCATAGTCTGAGAAGAGGCGCGAAATTGAAACCTCTTTACTCATTGCTGACCTGCACTTAGTGCTTCGCTCAATCCCACCCAACGTCTCTACGAAGTACATCGACTGTACATGCTAAGTACTCGTTGACAGTGATGGATAGAGTAGAGTGCTGGAGTAGAGTGCTGGAGTAGAGTGGTAGAGTAGAGTGGTAGAGTAGAATGGTAGAGTAGAATGATCACGTAGAGGAATAGAAGAAATGCCGTGTTTCAATGTTGTAAATCAGTTGACCACCTACATCAAAACGAATTCTCAAAACCCGTCTCTTCTCAAACTTGCCTTTAGAAAAGACTGCTTCACGTCCATTTGAAAGAGGCTAGGGTTGGCAAGCAAAAAGATTGCAGCACCACAATTTCACACATGGTCTCCCACTGCATTACTCACTGTGGCCCTAAGTGGCTTGACTAACGTTGATCGGACGGGAAACAGTACTTTACACTGGGTATGGCCGCAACCGATCGTTCTTTTTCTTGCTTTTTCCCACGTATCTTCTTTTCTGTGGACCTTCCACGTATCTGGCTATCTATACTTTTGTGACTTGGTTGGGGTCTGAAACTCCAGTAGACAAGATATGAATGAATCTCTCTTGACTCTCATCTTTCCCCCCATTTCCTTAAGATATCCATCAGCTTTATAAATTCTTTTGTAAGTGATAGAGATCGGTTGAATCAACATAAAATGATTATTTTTCTCACGAACTCTTTGTTTGGGTTAAATTGAGGTGCTAAGCTCTTTAATATTCCATATATTTTGGAGTTTCTACAATGTTTTCTTCGATGAAAACTTCAAGGTGAATTTTGTTCAAATCCATAAATTCAACGAAGTTAGGTAGATTTCTTTCGATGTATAGCTCGTTAATGCAGGTTTGATGAAATTTGCACCCAACCCTTTCAAAGTTGAGCCGAAAAAAGAAATTGCCAATATTCAAATTCTCTCCTGCATTAACTGTAGGGTCAAACATCTGAAATCTGATCATTATACGATGCAACACCAGATAATCGATGACTAATGATTTTGCAAAAGAATAATCAGCATAGGGTTGCTCAAGTATTTCTTGAAGGCACTGGATTACTCTGTGTTGTCCCAGACCAGACACCTTGCGGGAATATCTTAGAGATGATCTTGATGAATTCCTCCGCTATAGTCAGATATGATTTTCATGACGCAATCAACCACAACTCCTTTGCTCAACTTGTATAAGCATAGAGTTGTATGCAGTGTGGGGGTAGATTTTGGACTACTAGAGTCTGGTCTACACCAGTACAGCGTGCACACTCCTCTGCTCCATCAATGAGGCTGCACAGGCCAATACCAGGTACAACACTCCAAGCACCAAGAACGGTCCAAATACCCAGCGGTCACTCCATGCTCCACCCACCTTGGCCACCAAAAGAATGCCCACTCCACCACTCAAACTGTAGAGCCCAGTGATACTGCCAATAACTCGGTGCTCTTCCTGGAGGGCTTTTCCTGCACGGCTGACCAAACTCATGGACGAGATTACCACTCCGATTTGGGCTGTTCCCATACAACACACTGCAAGAAAGCACCCGAAATTGCGGGGATCGTAGACTTGACTCCCACTGCCAAGAATACAAAGAACAAAACTGCCGAACGACCCTAACACTCCAGAATATAAGAGTGCTTTCCCACACCCGTATTTCTTAGAATCAATGAGAATTCCCCAGATCGGCGTCAACAAAAGGGACACTGTAGAAGATACTCCGGTAAGTATGGCCAGAAAAATATAAGCATTGTAGCAGTTTCCCGTGGCTGTGGGCTTATCTGCAGTCCCACAGAGTCCATTTTTGGTATAATATTGGTACACCATCAACGGAATGAACATCAGGGAGGTCACGGTGGCTGCCCGGGCTACGAAACCTCCCGTATAAGCCAATTGCAACTTTTTGCTGTTTTTCGACACTTGTATGGCGTCGGCCATGAGTTTCCAATAGGAGTGTTCGGGCATATCGGCATTCGGGCTTCTTCCGGCCTCCCTTCGCCGTTGGATGCAGTCATATCCAAGCCAATACACTATAACACCACAAACTATGGCCACGGCGCCGAGAATACAATATGTGGTCTGGAGACAGAGGCGGGTGCTCCATGCAGGATTCCACTGAGAAAGACGAATCGGAAGGGTCAAAAAGAACGAGACCGAGAAAATCGCTCCGAGTCCTGTACATATTCCAAGCAATGCCGAGAGTTTCCCATTTTTCTCGCTGCTTGTAGGAGAAGAATCATTTTCAGACCCTTCTTCAAGGTGTGAACCTGCATGTATGCGGTGGTAACTCTCGGGGCGATTTTTTCTCCAGAACCGTAATTTTGTCCATTCGAAATCGGAATTATTGGCTTCATGAAGCATGACTACCGCCACACTCATGACTCCAGACATTCCCACTGCAAAAAGCGCCCGAAAAAAGTAGAGCTCCGGAAACGTGCGTTTAGCCACCATACCGTAGCCCAAAAAGGAAATACCTACCACCAAAAACGCAGCCAACTCGGAGACCCGTGGCCCCGAGCCCAATCTGGCATTTTTCCACGCATGTCCATTGATCCAATCCACCAACGTGCCCAAGAGCGGGGCCACAGCAATGGCTGTAAGTTCATCCACTATGGTCAAGGAGCCTATGGCATGGCCGATTTTGTGGGGCTCAATTCCTATGACGTCAGAGAGGTAGAAGGGCTGGGACGACAGAAGGAAGACGGCGAGCAGGATGCAGGCAAAGCCAGCGAAGTTATATGCCACTAGGTTGCGGGGTTTGAAGTGGGGGTTAAGACTCATGGTGGGTGTACATGGTGAAGTAGAGAGTGTGGAGAAAGCCGATCATGGAGATACTGCAGGTGGGTGATGTGTGCAGGTTTGGAGATTTGTGCAGTAGTGAGGGTTGTGCAGTAGTGAGGGTTGTGCAGTAGTGAGGTTTTATATGCACTACCTTCCACTTACACCTTCAAAAAAAACACCTTCAAAAATACACCTTCAAGATCTAAAGAAATAAAGTCTTCATTACTTGTATTAGAGGTGGTTGGGTTAGTGATAGAGCCAAATAATTTCGTATGGTAGAATAGATAGCGTGTGCAATAGAGTGTGCAATAGAGTGTGCAATAGAGTGGGTTAGAAAATGACATAAAGAAAGGTAGTGGGACACAGAGAATATGAAACTGGTTAAGTAGTGAAAAGGTGAAAGACGAAGGCTTTTATAGAGTGGGAGTGAGGCATATGCTGATGGTGACAGTATGTGGAATAGACAGTCTTTGAGGAAATAGGGGACACATAGAGATAGTGACATAGAATGATAGAATTATAGAATTATAGAATTATAGAATTATAAATTATAGTAATATAAATTCATAGAATTATAGAATTATAGAATTATACAATTATAGTATTGTAAATTCAGAGTATTATAGAATTATAGTATTATAGAATTATAGATTTATAGATTTATAGAG
Organism: Metschnikowia sp. 13-106.1; assembly: GCA_002374735.1. Taxonomy (NCBI): domain Eukaryota; kingdom Fungi; phylum Ascomycota; class Pichiomycetes; order Serinales; family Metschnikowiaceae; genus Metschnikowia; species Metschnikowia sp. 13-106.1. Next base: position 29,652 of record NLAL01000170.1, read on the forward strand.
TTATAGTATTGTAAATTCAGAGTATTATAGAATTATAGAATCATAGAATTATACTATTATAGAATGATAGAATTATACTATTATAGAATTATACTATTATAGAATTATAGTATTATAGTATTATAAATTCATAGAGACACAATTATAGTATTATAAATTCAGAGTATTATAATTTATAGAATGATACAATTATAGATTGATAGAATCATAGATTCTTAGTATTATAGAATTATAGATTGATAGAATTATAGAATTATAGTATTATAGAACTATAGTACTATTGTTAGACTCACCATGGGTAAACACACTACCCATAGAGGTATTTTTAGAGCCTACGAATGCCAATGACTTGTCCAATGCGTCATACCCCGTGACTTGGACTCATCCTTTCGTCTTGCCTCGTGACATTGCGTTTAACCGCCATGCTCCACTTCTCTGGTACTCACAGGCTAACTATATAAGTACTCGGATTCCCACCTATTGGGGATCCATCGGCGAATAAACATACAAAACAGAGTACTGGACGTAACCAGAATCTGACAACTATAGAATTATAGTATTATAGTATTATAAATTCATAGTATTTTAAATTATAGTATTATAGTATTATAGATTCTTAGTTTAATAGAATTATAGTATTATAAATTATAGAATCATAGAATGATAGAATCATAGAACTATAGAATTATAGTATTATAGTTTTATAAATTCAGAGTATTATAATTTATAGAATCATAGAATCATAGAATCATAGATTGATAGAATCATGGATTGATAGAATCATAGATTGATAGAATCATAGAATCATAGAATCACAGAATCATAGAATCATAGAATTATACTATTATAGAATGATAGAATTATACTATTATAGAATTATACTATTATAGAATTATAGTATTATACTATTATAGAATTATAGAATTATAGAATTATACTATTATAGAATTATAGAATTATAGAATCATAGAATCATAGAATTATAGAACTATAGAATTATAGTATTATAGTTTTATAAATTCAGCGTATTATAATTTATAGAATCATAGAATCATAGAATCATAGAATCACAGAATCATAGAATCATAGAATTATACTATTATAGAATGATAGAATCATAGTATTTATAGCAGTTATAGTAGAGCAGTCACTATTATACCATAAACATTCTCCTTTACAAAAACTATATACTAACGTTCCATTCCACACTCCTTTATAAATAATATACATTAACCTTCCATTCAATACTTATGCCAAGTATATCACTTTATGATCACAGTAGATTTGGTCCCTCAATCAGTCCCAGTAACTCTCGGATTACTGAAATAAAATTAGGTGCACAATGGTGTGTAATGAGGTGGAAGTAGGTAGTGGGTAGTGGAAGTGGTATACGGTAGAAGATAGTACAAGTATGGTAGTGGGTAGAAGATAGTACAAGTATGGTAGTGGGTAGAAGATAGTACAAGTATGGTAGTGGGTAGAAGATAGTACAAGTATGGTAGTAAGTAGTATAGGCATTGCTGATGACCTGGTCAGACCATGGCCTAGAGCTTGGAAGACATTTCTTGGATTTTGGGTGTATTTACATCTAGTAATATCTATGTATAATACATAATTCAGTCTCTAGCAACTTGGGGCATCGGTCTTTTTATTTCCGGCAATGCTCTAGTATGTCTCGAACAACGGCAACTCCTCGAGACGTTGCACATTGATCAGTGACTACACAACTACCACTATCACCATAATGTATCAAAAAATCATAAAAATACTACCAAAATGTACCAAAAAATCATAAAATCACTACCAAAATGTACCAAAAAATCATAAAATCACTACCAAAATGTACCAAAAAATCATAAAATCACTACCAAAATGTATCAAAAAAGAAAAATTGGTTCGAAACTAAGAAGAAAATCTAAGAAGATGGCTTCGATTCTACCAGGCATTAATGATTCTTCTAGAATGCTAAAAAAACCTTCACAGTACTTCGTACAATGATGATTCTCCTAGAATAAAATGGCCAGTTTTAGGATCGGACAAGTAGACTTCATAATCCCTCTATATGGTGTCCCACTCTAGTGGATCTAACACTTCGGACAACACTTTGTGCACCTCGCGGACGGTGACCATACCTGCAACGATTACCCGTTCAACAATTGCAGTGTGTGGTAGAGCATACGTGAATGAATAAAATAGTATAGTGAAAACTGACTAAAAATTGACTGAAAACTGACTGAAAATTGACTGAAAACTGACTGAAAATTGACTGAAAACTGACTGAAAACTGACTAAAAACTGAGAGAAAATTGACTGAAAACTGACTGAAAATTGACTGAAAAGAGTGAGAGTATGTTTGTTTAGAGGAACCAGCAATGTATAGTGGTCACGAATTTATAGGTCAACAATGTATAGGGGTCAAGAGTTTATTAGTCAACAATGTGTAGAGGTAAAAATTTCCAGAAAGTAATGCTAGATATCGGTGAGTCTCGTTATAGACGTCGTTAAGTGTGTAGACTGCACTTAAATCAATTCAAAAAAGGTAAAAAAATTATTAGCACTTTCCAACTCCCACTTCTTAATTTTATAATCCCCGCTTTTTGGTTTACACTCTTGAAATTGGAATTACGTGAGTGTTGCTGTTGGTGAGTGGGACATTTCTGTGCGCACCTTCAACTGTTCTTCGTTCGCACATTTCTCATTTTTTGCACCCATTTCGCAATAGTCATTTCCTGAGAAGTGAGAACAAAAGAGTAAAGAGTAAAGAGTAGAGTAAATAGTAGAGTAAATAGTAGAGTAAATAGTAGAGTAAATAGTAGAGTAAATAGTAGAGTAAATAGTAGAGTAAATAGTAGAGTGAATAGTAGATTAAATAATAGAGTAAAGAGTAGATTAAATAGTAGAGTAGAGAGTAGAGTAAATAGTAGAGTAAATAGTAGAGTAAATAGTAGAGTAAAGAGTAGAGTAAATAGTAGAGAAAATAGTAGAGTAAATAGTAGAGTAAATAGTAGAGCAAATAGTAGAGTAAATAGTAGAGTAAAGAGTAGAGTAAATAGTAGAATAAATAGTAGAGTAAATAGTAGAGTAAAGAGTAGAGTTTTGTTCTTTAATACATTTATTCCTTACTAATACTTTGCTGGTGGTTCCTAAAAGAGAGAAACCAAAGCGGCTTAAATAACTTCGAGAGAAACGTGTACCAGAAAACTCTCCACTAGAACAAGGTAGGGATTGTTCCAGACTATTCAACAAGGTGTTTAGAATGGCATAGTTACGATCCGACAAAGTACGTCGTGCCCATGGTGGATCCAACACTACACTACACTATACCAGACTATACTACCCTATATAGTATACAGTCAACACTATAGTATACAGTCAACACTATACTTGTCAAAGAATACCTAGCGTGTACGGAGGCAAGGTACTTCGTGGATATGTTGTACGCAGGCCATTGACTTGTAGAGAAGATAACGCCTGATCTACAACGACGGTTGCGGCACCAGGACGACCTGTGATTAGTAATATCCAGTGGATGAATCATACTATAAGATATTGACCTCATAGTCTCTTGAAGATCTGTAAACACTCTAGGGGGTGTTTGCTTCAGGAATAGGACACGGAGAGTTGTCAGTGGTCATTGAAGTAATGTTAATACGAGATCTTTTGGTGGTCTGGTTCTTGCATCTTGGTATCCCTCCGGGCAGTTGCAAGTAGTAAAAGTATAAAGTATAAAGTATAAAGTAGTAAAAGTAGTAAAAGTAGTAAAAGTATAAAGTAGTAAAAGTAATAAACGTATGCAAGTATAAAGTAGTAAAAGCAGTAACAGTATAAAGTAGTAAAAGTAGTAACAGTATAAAGTGTAAAGTATAAAGTTAACCTGTAGATTAGATAACGCCAGGTCTACAACGACGGTTGCAGCACCAGGAGAACCTGTGATTAACCAGGAGTAATATCCAGTGGATGACTCATACTATAAGATATTGACCTCATAATGTCATCAAGATATGTAAACACTGGGGGGAAGTGTTTACTTCAGAAGAAGTGTTACTTCAGGAGACGGACAGTTGTCAGGGTCATTGAAGTATTATCAATACGAGATCTTTTGGTGGTCTGGACAGTCAATAGAGCAGAGGTGATTATATAAAGTATAGAAGTATACAAAATATAGAAATTANCAGTCAATAGAGCAGAGGTGATTATATAAAGTATAGAAGTATACAAAATATAGAAATTATACTGGAAAATAGAGATTATACTAAAGTATAGTAGAGTATAGAGTATAGAGCATATAGTATATAGGGTTAGACCCATCAGAAGAGACACCACCAATAGTGGAAGTATTTTATTATGGGTGAATGAGCTCTAGTGCTAACATTGGCTGAATGAGCTCTAGTGCTAACATTGGCTGAATGAGCTCTAGTGCTAACATCGGCTGATACTACCCATAGGTACTTTTCGAGCCTATGAAAGCCAATGACTTGTCCATGGCTCCAGATCCCGTATCGCAACTACTAACTAACACTAGCTAAATCACTACTACTAACTACTGACTACTGACCATTGGAGGCATGTTGGTATATCCCCGGGCAGTTGAGGTTCGTATTCGATACTAACAATAAAGTCCCCTATATATTTTTGGAGATTCTTCCTTCATCACTCAATCAATTGTTGCTACAATTGGTTGCCACAGGAAACAGATGGCTGGCTAACCAGTAAGCCGTGGTTATCAGAGTGCGCTCTTTTGATTGCTGGTTTTCAACATGACTGAACAATAAGGCTGTGCAAACCCGAACAATAAGGCTGTGCAAACCCTGAACAATAAGGCAGTGCGGGCTTAGCCAAACTGAAAAGTATAAGAAGTGCTGTGGACCCGTCACATAGGACTTTGGTCTTGTAAGGTACATCTTACACCTCGCTGTATATTAATATATACTAAAACAAAAGTTGAAATAATCTGACTTCATTTTTATAATCTAATCAACCATAACTCTTTTAAATAATCTAAAGTGGAGTCCATTATAGAACCACACTAAAAATATAGTTCTTTGTTTCTTGATAATATTGCTTAAATAGATAAGGAGTAATCCAAAAACCCAGATGTACCGCTCAATTCAAAACTTGTTTCAATAGAAGGTAACTCAGGGTACCATATACAAAAGGGTAAAGGTTTCTACATTGTCCCATTCGATTCTTTCATTCATTATAAGTCTTGAATACAAAGCTTTATAAACATTGTTACTGAATTAAAGACTGCAATTGGGCTCGCAGCAACGCTGTACATGAAGAATCCGACTCCACACCTCCTGTCATCCCCACAGTTGGCCACATATAAATAAACCAAGGCCGGTTTGAACAGTAGAATCAACAAGACTTTTGACTCATTGGACACATTGAGATATTGGACGCATTAATACATATTGGAAAAGACAGACCACACTTTAGCACATCTTGCGCAAGACAGACCACGCATTAACACATAGGACATATTGGACAGAACTCGAGATTGACATTGCAAATAACACACATTCAGCAATAACTAGTACAATTTGTTATTCCATCAACAATGCCAGACTTATTCGATAACTTTTTTGGGCCACTCGAAACGGAGGAACAGTCCATTGAGAACAAAAAATAAGCTACTCTGCACCTCCACAGTTCAACAGAAAGGGCAATGCGTTTCACAATCTTACTTACGACTCTACAAAATAAAATTCAACAACTTTACTTTTCCCAAGATTGCAAAAATTGGAATTCAAGAAATTTTCGATTGTTGAACTTAGACTGTGCTGGTATAGTGTGATATGATACCTGGTACTATGGTCAATGAGACTACTAATCTGAGGTAGAGCATTATACAAGAATGTGTTATTTTAGCACACTTTGGCTTTGACTACTATATTTATACACTGGTATGTTCCATACACTGGTAGGTTCCATACACTGGTAGGTTCTATACACTGGTATGTTCTATACATTATGATACTCTACTCCATCTACTATACTTATCGGGATTCACTTTTCTGGATCCAGTTTTTAAATTTCGACAAATCATTGTACTAAAACTTTTATAGCGTTAGTATTAGGTATGGTAGACTTTTATTTTAGAGAGTTGAGCGTGGGTCTACATTGAAGTCTATTCTATTCAGGATCCAAACAAGGTTTCAAATGACAGGGAGAATAAAGACCTGGAGATCAAAATCCTTCACGATTACGGTCAGTTCCAGTGCCTCACAGCCAGAAGTGAAGGGTTCTATGTCCAAGACAACGTCTGAGACGGAATAGGATTTTTCCGAACCAATCATGGCTCCAGAAATTATCAGTGCAAATCAATATGACAGGATGGTTGATTGGTGGGCACTTGTTTTGGTGTGTTGATGTTCCAGATGTTATTATGTCAAATTTTTTTCAAGGGACATGACAGACTTGATGTTTTCAATGCCATCGAACATGACGATATCAGATATCCAATAAAAATGCCTCACCAAACTGTCTTAAACTTGCAAGCATTGATAACGAAGGACCCAGAAAGCCGGTAGCGAAGCAGAGAACTCATGCGCTAGACATTATGGAGCATTCATACTTCAAAGATGTGAACTTGATGATGTCTTGCATAAGAAGGTCTTGAGAATTACCTTCTCGTTTCCAAGAACTGATTTATGAAGATCCATGAATGGTTGCTATTCCTCTACATACACAAAATTGCATAAACGAAGTATTTGTTTCTATTTTATAATACCTAATAAACCTATCAGAATCGCAGTTGTAAGCGTATTGAGACATTGTGATGCTATTGTATATTATATTCATATGCAGTTTTATATTAGGTTGTAGCAAATAGAGAAGCTGCTCCATATGAACTAGCTATCTATATTGATAGATATTTTGCTAGATGTTCGGCTAGATATTTTGCTAGATATTTTGCTAGATATTTTGCTAGATAGTTTGCTATCTATATTGCTAGATATTTTCATACTTCATCTTCTCAACGGCCAATGGCGATTTCCAGACCTGGGACAATACGAACAAAAACTGGTCCACGCTGAATAACAAGATG
>NLAL01000152.1:1388-42154 GCA_002374735.1 Metschnikowia sp. 13-106.1
CAGTAGTACAGTAGTACAGTAGTACAGTAGTACAGTAGTACAGTAGTACAGTATAATGTGTAGAAACAAGCATTAGTCACTATTGATATGATTTCATAAATGGAGTCCTGAAGCCTTCTCTGTCCGATCGTAATAATAGCCTTCTAGAACAATCCTTACCATTCTCTGATGGAAGGTTTTTGAAAGCCATGTTTCAAAGTTATATCAGCCGCTCCGCTTCCTCTCTTTGAGGAATGATTAACGGACATATTTTCTTTTGGGCATAATTGTATCAAAGAACATAACAAGTTCCATAAGGCCCAAGTCATGGATCATTAATGGATCTTGGAGGTTCTTGGAGGTTCTTGGATGCAAGAACTAGCTTAACTAATACCTGTACAGTAAATGGTAATCTGCTCCAATTGTTCTGAGTAACTCTACTGAGTAATTCTTCTGAGTAACTCTACTGAGTGCATCAGGGAAGCCATCTTCATTCCTAAAGCTAGTTGGAATAGAGATAATAAATATGCGATTCACCCACTCACTTCCTCATTGACCCATAATCATACAACTGCTCGACTACATTTTAAGCCATATACTACTCTATAGTGCTCTACTACAGTAAATACTACAGTACAATACTAGTTCTAGTACCATTAGCAGTAACATTACTAAATTAGGAATATAATACAAACCGTGCCTTGGTGTCAGGAGTCATAGGGTTTGACTTCAGACAAGGGATTAACAAGTCCGGTACAGGAGACGAAATTTATGGTGACGTGGTATTCAAATGGGATCTCGCTCATCTCTAGAGTATCGAAACAGATCACAAGACAGACATTCTAGTTAATATACGTCGCACAAGTAAAGAAACAAGATAAGAGAGTCTATGCAAGTCTTGATAAAAACTCTCAACAAAATCTACTAAAATACACTAATAAGTTCGTATTGGACTCTCTAAAATATACTACTAAGCTCCTATTTGACTCTCTAAAATACACTAATAAGCTCCTATTTGACTCTCTAAAATATACTAATAAGCTCCTATTTGACTCTCTAAAATACACTACGATTCATACACTACTGAGGATACTCGAGTCCATTGTTACCAAGACTACTCTATTTATTAGTCCGCTACTAATCCACTACTTACACTGTTAAGTATAATATCTTGGTTCAGATCCTGATAAGCGATGATCACAGATATCTAAGTTTAGATACATATAAGCAATTGAAGATGATGTTACTCAAGAAAGTTATGTGTCATAACTATAGTAGTGAAGCCAGATATAGTAGTAGGACCAGTAATGACACTAGTAACGGCATAACAGTACTCACAGCAGTGGTCGACTAGTAATTCAACCAAGGTAGTAGTATGCTACTCCACCATTAGTGTCTACTAAGCCAGTCTGGCTAACCTTGGCACTACGTAACACCACTCATCTATACTATCATGACAGTAGGCGGTATTGGAGTAGTGGAGTAGTGGAGTACTAGTAGCAGTAATAGTAGTACTACAGTGTTTTCCAAAACGATTCAAACTACACTGTAAAATTAAACAACCAATAATTCCAAAAGTTTCGTACTTACTAAAAGTTGCTAAGCATCAAAGTTTCAAGATAATTTGTTTAAGTGAAGTCTCTATTAAATATCAAAAACAGTAACTTTTTGAATTATTGGTTTAAGTTTCCTAATGTGGCTTGATACATTAGGTCCGCTCCAACACACTAATGGTTTACTGTATGGGTTCCGAAGCGAGAGTTCCATGATTCATGGCCAATTCAAACCCATTCACAACGTTACTTTTGAACTCAAACTTCGTTTCGTTCTCTTTGGAAAAACCGTCTGAACTATCCACCGTTTTGAGGCGACTCCACCAAGAAGTTTGGTCTGATTGTTTTAGGTATACTACTGGTTCTACTGGTTTATGATTTCATTCAATACCTCCTAATAATAATGCTTGTAACTGGTCAAAAGTACTCCCAGTACCAGCCAAAAATACTCCCAGTACTAGCCAAAAGTACTCCCAGTACCAGCCAAAAGTACTGCATTGGTTTGAATAGTTTTGAAAAACAATGTACTAGTAGTAGTAGAGTAGAGTAGTAGTAGAGTAGTAGTAGAGTAGAGTAGTAGTACAGTAGTAGTACAGTGATTTCCAAAACGTTTCAAACCAGCGTAAATGTTTCGTACCCCTTTGCACAGTCTTTCAAAGCAAACGTAATTTTCACACCAACTTTCATTAAAACTCAATATTCTGAAATCTTAAATCTGGAGGTTTGCCTCATATGTACTACATTTGGGAGTCTTGCAGTACTAATCAAGGATCAAAGCGGACGGAACTGAACTGGAAGGGGTAAGACGTTTTGAATTATTGGGATGTAGGATTTTGTTAGTGTGGTTGAAACGTTTTGCCCCGCTAGTTAGAATACTTTGTAAAAACTGTATCAGTAGTAGTAGTAGTAATAATATAGTAATATGGAGTATAGAGTAGTAGTAGCAGTAACTGTTGTAGTATAGGTATAGCGTACACGTTAGTCCACCACGTCTACATTATAGTGATGTGGTGGTACAGTACAGTAAAACACCGTAGCACTGTAGTAGTGTAAGTACTACCCAACTTTCGTCTTCAGTTTTCGTCAGTTTTCGTCAGTTTTCGTCAGTTTTCGTCTTCAGTTTTCATCTTCAGTTTCCGTCAGTTTTCGTCAGTTTTTGTCTACACAATTTAGCCTTAGTATTATATTCATAGTATGTCGGAGTCTTCCAGAATCCCGGGGTATGCTAAGGGTTCAGGTGCAACCAGGCGTCCTGCACCCATCACACTAGTAGTCAATCCACAAGTTTAATAGAGTCTTCTCTTGACCAAGGTGGTGGCCGTGGCTGTGGTTGTAGTGGCTATGGTGGTGGCAGCAGTAGAGGCAATGGGCTGGGCATTATCCACGTCCGAGGTACTGGCCTTACCAGAGGCAATCAAGCCACCGAGGAAAGAAGCAATCTCCGACGTCAAGGCTCCGCCATGTTGGGCCACCCAGTTGAGACCAGACTTCAAAATACCCGAAGACTCGGCCCACTTGAAAATGGCCTCTCCAGCCACCAAACCATTCTTCAACACCTTGGTCAAAAAGGCCACGGAAGCTTGAGGGTCGGCCAACACCTTCTTGACCAAGTTCTGGACTATACCGGTATTTTTGATGGCATTGACCACGGCAGTGATGGTGGAGGCAAGGTCTCTCTTGTCGATGTAGTCGTCGAGGTTAATGTTGGCCAAGTCCAAAGCCTCTCTCTTGGATGCGGGAGCAGACCCACTGGAAGCAGCAGCAGCTGCTGCGTTGCTCTTGTTGGCCAAAAATGCCTTCAAAAGGTTTAAGCCCGATCCGAACAATGTCTTGGCCACACTCCAGAGCGTGGCTCTCAAGTCGGGGTTGTTGTAGATGGACTTGAAGAGGTTCTGGATCAAGCCGGAGTTCCACACTGCCTTGATTAAAGCTGGGCCTTGCGTCACGGCTGTAGTAACGGCACTCTTGACGAGTCCGGCAAGAACACTCTTCAACTCGGAATCCTTGGTCAAGGCATCCCACACGTCGCCAATGATACCGGAGTTGGTAAGAGAGGTGATCAACTCCGCGAGCAAAGAGTCTGCTCTCTTGGACAACTGCATGAGTTGCTCCTCATCCTCAATAAGGTCTCTTTTTTGGTTCAACGAGCCCAACTCCTCGATGATGGAAAGGGCATCGCTGATGTCCGACTTCTTGACCAAGAAGCTGGTGTCGGCTTGTTCTGCCTGGACTGTGGTGGGTGCGGCAGACACAACGGCGGAGGTGGCCAAGATGGCGAAAAGGGTGGACGTGGCGAGCTTCATAGCGATAGATGAGAGACGAGAGGGATGGGATATGATACACTTAAACTAGAAGACGAACTACGGGCTACTTATATACTGGGGTGGGGTGTGCAGCCATTGCAATGAGATATCCGTTTAGGGTAATTCTCGAGCGGCCTTCTGCAGGCCCATGCCTGCACGCGTGGGGAAATGCGCCGCTCACCGCACCGCACTTTAACTAATTACCCGATACGGTAATTCATCTCCTGCCTCCATCTTCCCGCTTCTGGAAAAGCCCCCGGGGGAAGCTTCTTTTTTTGCCTTCTGGGGTCAGATCCACAATCTCTCTTCCTGCATCCAGCTCAACTTTTACTTTCCACTCTGGGGTTTTTTCCTCCTGCTGCCCGCTTGTATGCTACCTTGACGTAAGTTACGGACGTATCTGGCGCGGCTCATCTGCGATCATACACCGGGACGGGCTTACCTGCAGTCCCTTTTTTTTTTGCTCCAAGGGGATTTATCTCCGAGCTTCTGTTCACGTGCTTGTCTTGCCGATTCGCTTCGCTTGGTGTTCGGGCCCCACATTCCTGGCCTTGTCTCAGGATTGGTTACATTCCCATTTCCTTCTCTGGCGTTGAAATCCATAGAGGGCTCAAAACGATGCTTCTGCGTTCCCATGCACGAAGACGCGGGTATCGGTATTTAAACGACACTGGCCGGCACATGGTGTCTCCCCTCTCGCCGCGTGCGCTCTGCAAATTTCCCCAGATGGGCACTGGGCTCTGGTTCAGAGTTTGCCCCAGAAATTCTGGATGTTATTTATGTACAGGAACAATTGAATGTGATGGAGTGGTTATGTCAACTTGCCGGGTGTCTGGCACTGTTTGGACATGGAAGATCTGAAGAATCGTAGAGTGGATCTTGTGTGGGCCCGGGGACGTATGGAGCTGCGCGGGCGCGCCACTAACATCACGTGCCTTGTGTCACGCGCAGGAAGAGAAGAGTAAAGTCACGTGCGAAGAGAGAAGGTCACGTGCAGAGAGAAGGTCACGTGCAGAGAGAAGGTCGTGTGTCGCGCAAAAAAAAGTGATGGGTGAGAGAAAATGGTGGTACCGAGGAGGCTTCTCGGTCGTACGGGCGGTCGTACGGGCGGTCGCATGGTCCAAGAAGGAGTCAGCAAAAAGGACGTGTGCAGCCCAAAAACAGATCTGCGTCAGAAAAAAACAAAGATGTCTCAGACGCAAAGGTGCTTAAAGATATGTCTTGAACGCCTCGAAAAAATAATGAGGGGAAGCCCAAGCATGTGAAGCGTATGTGGCAAGGCAGAAGTTTTCTCCCGGTCAGAAGTGTGGATGCCGCAGAATGCACAACTCGTCCGGGAATCAGGAAGCGGCCTGGATACAGCGGCCGGTCACGTGAGACGCTGCGGACGGGTTGAACAACGCCAAGCGCGGAACGCCACTGCACAGCAAACCCTACAGCAACGGTCTAAGATAAAGACGAAGATTACGGCCCGTGAATGGCCTGCAGTTAGGGTGCGCGCATTCGTCCGCATGGTGAGAAGCTCCTCCTCATCAGTGCCCATGGACCGCATGACCACTCTAGGCTTGTATACGGAAAGGAAATGAAAGGTCATGCCACCACTGAACATGGTAGGCATAAACGGAATTGGGATCGTGAAAATGGCGTGATAATCAGTCCAGAAGTCAAAATAATGTAAGAAAATATAATATTGTATAATAGGAGATCGGGATTAGCCCGAATAATTAATATTAATTAAGGATTGTATTATGGACCAAAAGCACAAGGCAACAATCAAGAGGTCACTTAATAAGTGCCGGTGCGTTAGGCTCTCTTAGACGTGCAGGCTTTGCCAATATAGCTCTTTTAGCCCGGCTACATATTCACAATGTGCACCACCACTAAGGAAGTTTACGGTGCACTCCCAAAGAAAGACAGGGTGCGCTGCCATGAGAACAATGGAGCAGTAGTGAGCCACCAAAAAAAAAAGCTCGACAATGGGAATCGGATATAAGCCCAAACGGGGAAGTGACTGGCGGGGAAAATAAAAGAAAAGGAGAGAAGAGAGGCTCAGGAAAAAGCAACGCTTCGCTCGGCTGAGGGGCTTAGTAACACTTGGCTTTTCGACACCGTCCACAGCCTGTACACTGGGCCCTATAGAAGAGAGGAGACAGGCTTCTGGGCGAAGCAAGACCGCTAAACCTGCACAGTTGGGCTCGGAAGGTCGGCAACGGAGTGTATGCAAACGACGTATTTACTTTTTTTTGCTTTTTCAAATGCATGGCGGTCATTTTCACGGCAATCGTGGGCTGTGGTTGGTGGGATTTTCGCATGCGAAGCCTTTCGCGGCGGTGCGTGGGTGCCGAAGTGCAGCGTGCATTGTTAGGCGAGGCGATACGCTTCCATTGCAGTTTACCCTGACCCACACTTCGTATTAAAGCAGCAGGTTCCCAGGGCAATATGCGTCGGATCTTTTTCTCCTTAGTTCATTCTCCTTCTATTTATCCCTAGCATCTTTCCCCCTCATCGTTATTCATCTTATATATTGCATCTCAAAATGTTGTACGCTTTGACTACTGCCGGTTCTGCCTTCAAGCCCTCTATTAATAAGCCCACCATCACGTGGAGACTTAAGAAGTTCAAGCAGCTCAATGATGAGTCTCGCCACAGTTCGGCTGCTTCCAGCCTAAACTCCTCCAACTCGCTTGCTTCCAGAGACTACTAATTCAATTCTTTTAATATATGTTATTTTCGTGAATACTCTGTAGACTGTAGCCACCCACTAGGCTCATGTACACATGGCCCACCCTGCGAGGTGTGCCTCTAAGAATGTACCTTAAACCTTGAAGGTACGACTTGATCAATAAAGCTTTGGATGTGTGAATGCTTTGATGTGGTCCTAAGCTTAACACTGCCTCACCGAACCTTAGTAGAAACACATGCTTTATAAACAAGTTCAGGAATAGTGTAGCTGGAAACTTGGGATATACCATATAGGGATCTATGAATAGCTCCATCCTGGTACTCATACACCATGTCTTCCGGTCAAGCCTAGCAGTGGTCGTTCCAGGTGGTAGTCTAAATTCACCGGTCTAGCTCTATGGTATAGTTTTCGTCTGGATTTATGACTGATGGTCTGTCTTCATGGGGAACTTCATCAGTGTATTGATGCGTAAGTTTTCTTGTGAGTTTATTTGGCTATAGGGTTCGGTTGTTAGGGTGAGCTTGAAGGTCTAGAAGCATGGGGGGGCCACTTCTGTGGAGCAATCAGAGCCTAGCAGACGAAATAGGGGTGCAACACGTGGAAGTATTCCCGGGTGTAACAATAGCCTGCCACTTTCATAGCCAAGCCACTTTAGCCGGCTGCGGGAGTCTATTAGTATCCTTGATTCCGCTTGGGTCAGCAAATTCCACCCTGACTTATTCTGCAAGGCTCCACCCCCAAAGCACACCCTTCAAATTAACCTAGAAAAAGCCTACAATTTAACAAGCCTTGACTTGAAATATACCTTCCTACTCTCTGGCGCAAATCTCCGGATCCTACTGACGAAACATCCATAATATGAAACATCTAGGCCAAGTGTTGAACACTGGGAACTAGGGCAGTGTACAATTACGCTATACACACTGAAGTCCTGACTCCTATGAAGGGAAAGAAGCTACCAAAACATTCCATTGTGTCGGGAAAACGTCCAGTCCTAAGCATCAACCTTGTGTAGGTCCATGATTTGAACAGAACCTGTAAAGTTTAAACCCGGGCCCGGGCTCATAACCATAGCTTGCATAATCCCACTCCAACCTCCCTCCAGGCCACATACCAAAACCATAACGTTCCACAAGTCTAAGCAAGTCTACCGTCAATGTACCCATGCTCTAGAAAAGACGGTTTCATTAAGTGTTCCAACAAATTATGGTTTCATAAACCAGGGAATTATGGGCTACTTCCTTGACTCCAGTTCTAGAATTAGTGTAGCTGTACATTCGAGACTCGAAATTCTTTTATGGTCTGGTGGTTCTGGTGGTTCTGGTGGTTCTGGTCTTGATACAGTGTTATAGTGATGTATCAGAGATTTCGGAGTAGTATGGCGTTAATGGTGGATCAAGGCCCATGAGTATTTGGGATATTCAAAGTGTCTGTTCTCCACAATCAGTTAAAGCTGGATGAAGTGTATTGGTAATAGCGGGTTTTCGGACATATCAACTTCACATAAAGTGCATGTGCTTTTTTGCTTGGCTGGGGAGATTACACTGGATTACCAGATACTCTTATGCAGATGCTATACGCCTAATACCAATTGGTTTTGGTGGAGTGTCTTTTCTACCAATCTCCTTAAATGCCTTATACACATACTCAAATGGTCTTTTCCACAATTTGATCACTTTTTTCAAATCTGAACGCCGGAAAAAGTCGTGATGCTTTCTGAATCTTATCCTAGCTATTAGCGTCCATTGGCTAACCTATGGAGGAACTGCATTAAAACAGTTTTATGGGAAGTCCATTGATGAAACCATTCTGAAACCACTTTTTTTACGACTGGTAGTACGGGTGAACAGTATCTCCAAAGAATTCTTCATGAGGCCAAGTTCCTAGATGCCCAAAGATCATGCGTTCCAAGTCTAACTGTGGTCGCTTCCACTGCCATAACCACACCATAACTGGACTCATAAGTAGATCAAATCTCGCTCCATCGGGAACCATACCCAGGACCAACACTTTTTCGACTGATTTTGATCCGTAGAAAATACTCCACTATACTATACTAAACTAGTACATTACCATTCCCTACTACGTACTTATTGACCTGTATTTTAAAGAGGCTATAGGAGCTTGGAGAGGCTGGAGGAGTTTTAAAGAGGCTGGAGAGGCTGGAGAAACTTGGAGAGGGCTTGGGGTGGCTTGACAGATGCCGGATAATTTTAAACACGAATACGGAGACTTACCTAAGGAATGTGAAAAGTGGAACGTGTGAAAAGTGGAACGTGTGAAAAAACCTGAAAGATTTCTTTGAAGCATCTTCCTGGAATTCTTATTGGTGAAGAACTCAAGTGTGAATCATAAGATTTGACTCTTGGTCTGGTGTTTAGTCTTCAATGTATGGAAGGTGGACGATGGCTTACTTGCTCAGTGAGGTATCCACACATGGCCATGTCACTTCCCAATCCTTCAAACATCAGTGACTACACAACTACCACTATCACTATAATGTATCAAAAAATCATAAAAATACTACCAAAATGTATCAAAAAATCATAAAAATACTACCAAATGTATCAAAAAATCATAACAATACTACCAAATGTATCAAAAAATCATAACAATACTACCAAAATGTATCAATAAATCATAAAAATACTACCAAATGTACCAAAAAATCATAAAAATACTACCAAATGTACCAAAAAATCATAAAAATACTACCAAAATGTACCAAAAAATCATAACAATACTACCAGACAATTCCAAATCACTATTGAAGTGTGGTCCCTCTTTTAATATTCTCCATTCCTCTCTCTGGAACAGTAACAATTATGTATCAAATTATCAAGAATCCAACAGGTCCTAGGAATTTATGATGTGTGAAAGACTCTTAAATTTCTGTAGAAAAAGGTACCCACCCGGCAATTCACACAAGTAGCAGAGTCTAGGTGGCATCAAACTATTCCTGCATCAAAAGCCATACTGCAATGGAAACTGCAACACTACTACGGGCACTATTTGTTCCTGCCTAATGTATGGATCTAGACTCCACGACCATAGGATCTATCTAGGGTGCATATAATTAAGAGGCTGTACATATTGGAGCTTTGCATTCCTATTGTTCAGACCATCTAATCTCGTCCCGGTCCATAGAGTATGGTGTAGTGGTGTATATGCAAAGAGTACTAGAATACATCAGTAGCATAGTGGAAGTGGTAGTAGTGGGGGTGGTAGTAGTGGGAGTGGCAGTGGGAGTAGTAGTAGTAGTGGCAGTGGAAGTGGCAGGAGGTACAGACCTGAACCTAAATTGAGACAATCTCAGACATCCCTTGGGAACAATACGCTTGGATGTGCTAGAGATGCTAAGTGAAATAGAGCTATCTAAAGAACACAGCGATACACCGAAACCCCATTGGAGTGTCCCATACTCCTAGTCAGACTGCTTTCCCCTGATACTGGTGTACTGTTACTGCAATCTACCAAAAAGAATTCAATAAACCTAGTTCCTAGGATCTATATCTAAGCAGCGCCCCAGTCTAGACTCCTCTAGACTTTGGCCTTGGTCTGCCATCTACTGACAGCCCTGCCATCTCTAAGTGACAGTCTGCTATGACATCCCTGCCATCTCTAAGTGACAGTCTGCTATGACATCCCTGCCATCTCTTAGTGACAGTCTGCTATGACAGCCTTTTCGAGCTTTATGGATGTATGAGTTCTGCGGAACTGTCGCTCACCTTATCGTCGACCTCCGAAGGGTCCCACACGGCTCCTGGGGCCGAGAGGCCTGTTTCTTGTCTGCGGTCGCGCTCCCACTCTCTCCATCTCTTCATGACAATGCTGGAGGAGTCAAACACTCCCTCAGATGCACTGTGGTCGCCCTTATCTCCGCCAGTAACGGTTCTGGTTTCACCCCAGGAAAAGTCATCGAATTTCCAAAAGGCATAAGTGGGAAGCACAAAGTTCCACACTGGCAACGCAAGAAGGTAGATGAAGAAGTATACCACGTACTTGAGCGACGACACCGTGATAACAATCAAGGTTCCGGGCAATCCAAAAATGACTGCCAACAACACCAACGACAAGACTGGAGTGGGCTTGGAGATGATGGCAAACACAATCACATAAATGGTGAAGGAAATGGCTGCAGGAAGTACCAAAGTACCCACCAACTCAATGAAAATCACAAACTGCATGGAGAAACAGAAGGTACCACACAAGTCACTGACCAACACCAACTCCATCAAGTTGTGAACCGTGGAATTGATCCAACGACGTCTTTGGGAAAGTAACACCTTGAACTTATCGGGAACAATGGTCTTGCATGCAGCCTTGGCTACGAACACCTGTTTTCTCTTGGGGAAGGTCTTCAACATCAACGACGACAAGAAACGATCCTCTCCCAAAAGCAACAAGTTCTTCTTGTGCAAAGTATCCACCACGTTATCGGAATACCGCTCCACAATGTCAGGGTTGGCGAGGATTGGCACCCAATAACCTTTGTTTCCTTTGGGGGCTTTGATCCGGTACTGACTGAAGCATCCTGGCAAACACGTGACACCTCCAAACACAGACTCAAATGCTTTGGCCTGGTGATGAGAAATGTAGTATTCGAACACCTGGATGGCCGTCACCCACGATTGTGCCTTGTTGGCGATCTTGGTCTCTCCACAGAGTCCCATAATCGTAGGGTCCTTCACCATTTCACCCACCATATGGGTTAAACAGTCAGGGTAAGTCATGGTATCTGCATCCACCATCATGACCATCTCATAAAACTCGGCCATGAGGCCTGTGATCATGTAAATGGACTCAAGCATGGCGAATTCCAATGCAGTCATTCTCTCGTCAAACGTCACCTTCTGCAAGAAGTTCATGAGCAAGATCTGCGAGTCTCTCTTACCTCTGTTTCCAGGCTTGGATCCGGCTGCCTCTTCAGGCGTACCACACTTGACAATGGTGATCATGGGCACTCTTTGCTGCTTCTCGGGAGGCACAGTGTCGTCACTGTACTTGTAGAAACCGGCATAAACCTTGGCCATGTTGTGTCTCTTGGAGCCCTGGGCCACAGCCACATACGAGAAAGGCTGTACCTCTTCTTTGGGCACACTGAAGTCTGTCATCAAGTCAAGCACAATTTCTGGAGTGGTACGGTCATTACCTGCACCTTTGATGATACCATCACACACCATCAAAAGCAACTTGTGGGAATTGGGGTAGTCGGTGGTTGCAATGGAGTCCAACGTGGTCCGGATTCCGTCCTCGTCTTCACTATAAGCAGTAACCAAACACATAATATGAGCCAAGGGGTATCCGAAAGGTTGGTACTCAACAGGAGGCTGAGGTACTACATCAGGGTGGATCAACGACCCGTCCAAACCTGCACCCACCGCACTAGCATTCAAGGCTCCACCCAAGTCAAATGGGTTGAAAGCTTGAGATGCTGGTCTGCTTGCAAGCAAGTCTCCCGTCAGAGGGAAAAGCATGGACTTGGTATTAGCACTTCTAGATCTTGTGTGCTTGTTTTTATGCAAGCCTGCTGCCTGGGTCGTCATGGTGGTATACTTGAAGTCGGAAGTGGTGGCCTGGGGTTGTCTGCTGATAGAGATATCCTGGTTTTCCTTGCTGAAAAAGACCGACTGTCTGTTTGTCTTTCTGCTCTTGAAATCGGCTCTGTTGAGCGGATCCACAGTGGAAATAGGAGCCATTTTATTAGCGGGGCTATCCACCCAGTTCTCGATTTGTCTTTCACGTTGAGCCATGGATTTGTTGTCGATGGTGCTGGCTCCCTGTTTGGGGCAGATAATCCACCGGTAGTAACAGGCCATCAAGAACTTGACCACCACCACTGAAAGAATAAACACAAGCGACACAATCAACACAATCTGCGATGCAATACACCCGATGGTATCGGAGTCAATGACACCCACCTTGACGATTTCCGTCAAACACTTGGCGGCCTTCCGGTCATCCACGTTAGAAAGCACCATGGAGATATCGTGGCCCTTGAAAGTCTCATCTTCTCTAAGCCGGTCAAAAAGTTCAGGATACGTGACATCATTTGAAGAGATCCAGTTGATCAAATCAAGATCAAGCACTTGGCCTGAGTACACCACCAAGTTTCTTGATGAGTTCTTGATATCGTCCCATGTAAAGTAAACGTCTCCATCCACCTTCAAGCCGTAGTAGGCCTTGCGTGAGTCTGTGGACGTGTGACAGGCCCATCCATTATAATAGACCTGAGAAGAGTTGACCTCGGTGGATCCGTATTGCGGAAAGACCCGGCACGGCATGTACCATGCCAAATCATTGCCGTCATGTGGAATGGAGCAGTCCGGCTTGGGCACTATAAGGTCCTTGCAGTTTCCATTTACATTCTGAAACATAAACGAAGCATCCATTCCTCCTGCATTCACAGGAGGATAGAGCACATTGGAGCCTGCAGGAATACCAGCAGCAGCCGGATGTTGAGAGTTGGAAAGATCAAATGCTCTTCCATTGATGATCAAGTATCCCGTAGTCACGTTACCCGAGCGGATCTTCTCTCTTGGAGTAGGACACACCGTCCGAGTGAAGCCAAAGGTCAAGTAGGCCACAAACGCACCCACATACAAAATACACGAGATAAGACCGATCTTCTCTCGCCATGCAAATTGCCTAGACTTTCCCTTGATTCCAAACAAACTCAAAAGAGGAGCAGGGGCCCAGAAGGTGATCACGTAACAATAGATCTTCCAGAAATAGATATCGTGTTCTTCCTTGGCAGCAGGAGGCGGAACTTTTTTGCTAGCCACGCGTTTCAAGTTGCCCACCTCGTCGTTCAACCCAAACACCTCCTTTTTCCGAGGCAGGCCCTGCATATCCATCAAGGGAATGCCCTCCTCGCCATCCATGACATTGGAGCTGTGCGAGTTGAGGTGGTATGTTTCGGGCTCGTCGGTGATTGGTTCAAGCCCATTCCCATCGATTTTAAGGTGGTTGGCCTCTTGAGACGCCACTTGCGTGTAGTGGAAGCGGGGGTGGTTTTTGTCGAGCCGCTGTCTTTCGGGCCGAACAAGCGACCTTTTACGGCCCACATCACCCGACTCATGGTCGAACTCTTGGTACGACATGATGTAGTACTAGATGTAGATGACTGACTAGGCTGACTAGACTAGAAATGCAATGAATGGAAGACTGGAAGTCTGGATGACGAATGACTGGAGGCCGATCTAAGCTTCTTCTTTGGGCTTCAGAACAAGGCTTCTTTAATGATAATCTCTGTTGAGACTTGTCTAAAACTTCTCTAAGACTTCTCTAAGACTTCTCTAATGGACTGGAAGTATGCTGAGTTGATTCAACACCGAGTTGATCTCCGGACTGTGACAGTGTTCTGTAAATCTACTGATGACAGTTCTGTAGAATCTGTGACCTGTAAATGTACTGTTGACAGTTCTGAATTTGACTGTTGACAGTTCTGAATTTGACTGTTGACAGTTCTGAATTTACCTGTGATCTATGCACTGTTGACAGTGTGACAGTGACAGCGACAGTGACAGTGATCTGTCAGAGGATCTAGACACGAAGGGAACTAAGCAGAAATAGGCTCTGTTCAGAATCTAGGCCTTTGGACCGAAGGAGGAAAATAAAAAAAAAGTGGCCCGGAAATAAAACGTGGTGGTTGGCCCAAAACAAGGTTGCTCGGAGTTGGTGAAAAAGTAGCGTAGAATATGTGGGTGAAACACCGGTGGAAAAAAAGGTACAGTAGAGAAAGAGATCTAAGACGAAAGAACAATGGCTGCGCGCTGCGCACGCACAATTAGGCTCAGCCTAGAATAATCAATCAATACCCACGCACTGCGTGCTTTGTGCCCGAGCGCCAGGGTGCGACAAGGCGTGCGACAAGGCGTCCCGTCACGTGTCCTTCCTATAAGACGAGCCATGCTTTGGAAAACACTAGTGTTTCCTAAACGGGCGAAAATAGACTATTGCATTGGATGTTTGGTGTTGGACTTTCCTATTTTGGTTTTTGCTTGGGGCTACACGGCATTCTGTTTTGAAACTTATCGGCTGTACCTAGCATATTCTGCTTTGTCGTCAACTGCACCACCACACTTGCTAGTGTGTAGTCTGCACCTACCAAGTGCTACCCTACGACATACTACTATTTCCACTCTGTCAATACTATTAATTACTATTTATTACTACTTTGTATTTCTACTACTACTTTGTATTTCTACAACTACTCTATTTCTACTACTACTACTACTCTATATTACTATGGGACTACCTACCACACTATTTCCACTACATTTATACTATGCTATTCTACTCTACTCTACTACTATACTACTACTGCTCTACTGTACTACTACTATACTACTACTCTATACTCTATAATACTATACTACTATTTGTTAGATCCAAGATGGACAAAATACCATGCATGTATTGATCTGATGTGCCCAGTTAATCGGAATTAATGCTACTACAATCCCTTTTGGTTCACAGTTACTACACCCGTCTGCTGCTCTCCTTCAGAATATTTAAAGGTGTCCGGTTGCTCCTGGGGAATCAATAACAATATATTTGGTCGTTTACATGCTTACGAGAATCTACCACTGTTACTAATTTACTACTACTCTACTACTCTACTACTCTACTACTCTACTCTCTACTCTCTACTCTCTACTCTCTACTCTCTACTCTCTACTATGTTTCTTATCTCATAGCTAGAAACCCCCAGATTCCATCAACAATAAATATAACAGTACTTTACGTTACAGCAAGAATCTAACATATAATACTATACTTTAGTAGTACTATAGTAGTGTGGTAACATATTCTTGTACTGTACTTACTATAGTAGTACGTATATACATTTTATAGATATTTATATAGGCCCAGACGGAGGGATACATACAGACATTTGAATAGCTTGGAAGGAGGGATACATCTGGGAGAAAGCTACTGATATATCTTGGCATATATGTTATGTACAGGAACCTAGGGACTAGGATCATTTCATTGGAGAGTATTAGGGTACATTGAGTCCATACGGACAACTTTATGGTTAATACCACTTCTCAAAAGAGAATTCACACCCACACTATAATTGCTCATTTCTATCATTGTTTATGATGTTAGACTGATTATTGCTAGACTGATTTTTAGATTGGCCATTTTTTAGACTGTTTTTAGACTGTTTTTAGACTGTTTTTAGACTGATCTCTAGACTGATTTTTAGACTGTTTGTAGACTGATTTTTAGACTGTTTGTAGACTGATTTTTAGACTGTTTGTAGACTGTTTGTAGACTGATTTCTACACCATTGTTAGACTGACCATTGTTAGACTGACCATTGTTAGACTGACCATTGTTAGACTCATGAATGAGAGTAAAATTACTAAGGTATACATGTTGCCTATATACACATTAATAGTAGTACACTTAAAACTGAATAGGACTTTTACTAGCCATAGAACACTTGTACGCTTTTCCTATAATCATAGAAAAAGTGGGCCAGGTTTCATGTGAGCAAACAGAAGTAGACTATACGTAATGGGTATATACATTGATTCACTACTGACTTACTGCTACTAATTTACTAACCTACTACCACTAATTTACTAACCTACTATCACTAATTTACTAACCTACTGAGTTCCTATTCAATGTTTTCCTAGTACTGGTGCTGATACTGATTTAGTAAGACCTTGATTTAGCTAGACTTTTATTGGAACGTCTGGGTCCTAGTACTTATTTTCTGTATTCGGTGATGAACTTTTAAAGCGAGGAATCAAAGTCACTAAACGAAAGTATAAGGTAGCCCGAGTAAATCAATTGGGATCAGCAATCAAATAACCGGCTAGCTAATTAACTTGGCCTAAAGCTTCAAGACCTGTATAGTGCTGCCCATAATGAATTACCATTACTGACATTGATATTATAGACACTGATACTAGTACTCAACAGAACTAGGGCTACTATTAAAATAACTACTACTAGAGCTGATGTAAACCTATGACCATTCTATTACGGATCTAGAACTAGGACTGAACTAGAGCAGACCTGAGTATAGGAATGGAGTAGTACCATGTCAATGCAAAACTAAGACCAACCTAGGACCATAGACCTGAACTAGGGAAGAGCCAACTATAACTGAATTAGAACTAGACTACCACAGAACTAGAACAAAGACTATGGATAGAACTATAGATCTAGGGCTGGACTAGAACTATAGATCTAGGGCTGGACTAGAACTAGAACTCAATTGCCTTTTTGTTAGATCAACCATTGACAGGACTCTGTATATAGAGGTATTATGAACCCTATTCTGTCCGATCCTCATAATGGCCATTACAAATACCATGTCAATATTTTAGAACAATCCTTACCATTGTTCAACGGGAGTATTCTCGATCTGTCCAAACGCCTCAATTTTTGTCATTCACCCAATGTTTTTGTCATTCACTCAATGCATCTTGTGATACTAAAAAGCGGATCACTAATTAGTATTAGAACTCATTCTTCATTTGTTCACACTGTTCGTAGGAGTGCCTTTTCTCTCAAAGTTATATAAGCCCACTATATGGTCTCGAGCTTTACAGCTTATATTAACCTTTTCTCAAACATCATTAGTTCTAGCATGGATTCTGACTTAGAGGCGTTCAACCATAATTCAACACATGGTAGCTCTGGTTCAATGCTTTATCAAACAAAGCCATTATACCAATTATCTGAATGAACGGTTCCTTTTGTACTAAGTTCACTTACTATTGTAACAATCATCCATCAGTAGGGTAAAAGTAAGCTATCTCACGACGGTCTAAACCCAGCCAGCTCACGTTCCCTATTAGTGGGTGAACAATCCAACGCTTACCGAATTCTGCTTCGGTATGATATCAAGAGCCGACATCGAAGAATCAAAGAGCAATGTCGCTATGAATACTTGACTGTCCAGTTATCCCTGGGGTAACTTTTCTGGCACCTCTAGCCTCAAATTCTGAGGTAAACATAAAGGATCAATAGGCCACACTTTCATGATTTGCGATCACACTGAACATCAAAATCAAGGGGGCTTTTACCCTTTTATTCTACTGGAGATTTCTGTTCTCCATGAGCCCCCCTTGGGACATGTGCGTTATCATCTAACACATGGGCCACCCCAGCCAAAGTCCCCATAAGACACTTTTGGAATTTTAAAAAATGTACCGCTCCAGCCAAAGTCCCCAGTAGACACTTTCGGAATTCTAAAAGAATGTTTTTGGAGTCCTCTTCTTGAGGAATGAAGAACGAACATAGTATCATTTAGGCATAAATGTATTGAAGAACATAACACTTTTCTATTACCCATACTGATGCTAATGGTGGTAATTCAATGTCGGTTTATTCAGATTTCTGAGCATTATGAATAATCAACTTGTCAAGAAATACTTGACTGTAGTTGGTGGGAAGGGTTATGAGCTCTGAGAAGTGAGAGGGTGAGAAATGAGAGGGTGAGAAATGACTAAAAAACTTCAAATTCGCATATTTTCCCCTGCTCTACTATCCACACACATAAATACAACCGCACGTTAAAAATCGAGTTTTGGCTGGAACAACGTGAAATTCGGGAAATAAGCGTTTCCACCCAAAATAAACCCACCAAACGTTTTTCTCCCTTTTTTTTTCGTACCAAATTGACTTCCAGTCTCCAGTACCTCCAGTAACTGCGTCAGTGCGTCCAGTGCGATTACAGACCACTACTGGAGTGAACAAAGTAGCACCAGTAGTGATGTACTAAGCACCAAAAGTAGGAGTTAAGTAGTTAAGTAGTTGAGTAGGTAAGTAGGTAAGTAGTTAAGTAGTTAAGTAGTTGAGTAGTTGAGTAGGTAAGTAGTTAAATAGGTAAGTAGTTAAATAGGTAAGTAGGTAAGTAGGTAAGTAGTTAAGTAGTTAAGTAGTTAAGTAGTTGAGTAGTTAAGTAGTTAAGTAGTTAAGTAGCTAAGTAGTTAAGTAGGTAAGTAGTTAAATAGGTAAGTAGGTAAGTAGGTAAGTAGTTAAGTAGCTAAGTAGTTAAGTAGTTAAGTAGTTAAGTAGTTAAGTAGTTAAGTAGTAATCCGATTACTCCCACACTCATCTTCTACAGACTTTACGCACTCGATAGTGGTGCAACAGGAAGGCTTGCTGATCAGTGACATCCAAGCCACGGAGATATTGTAAATATTGTTCTTGATACAACCAAGACTCCCTTATGTGTTTGTGAGGTTACCATCTATACTCTAGTAGTCAGCAGTAGTCAGCAGTTTAAGTGGTGGTAGCAAGTGGTGGTAGTAAGCACTAAAAATGTTAGTAGAGTAGTGTAATGTATTTGAGTAGTGGTGGTTTACTCCTGTGTGTGCTTAGTCAATCTCACCTTAAGGTGCAGTATTTTTTAGTGTCTAGTTGATAATTCTGTTGTCAATTCTCACTCTGAATGTTCAATTTATTTCTCAATTAATTCTCATTTATTTCTCAATTTAATTCTCAATCATTCCTCATTCATTCCTCAATCATTCCTCAATCATTCCTCATTCATTCCTCAATCATTCTTCATTTTAACTAACTGCAAATATAGATACAGTATCACTCAGTCAGTTATCAGCATAACTAGTTCTTCATTTCTTCACACATGGGTAGATGCAGTCACTAGTGTAGCTGGAAGATGGAAGGTGTATGGGATCACCTCCTTGTTTAATGATACGAAGAAATTTGCAAAACTTTTTTATTGCATGACAGATGCATACCAAACCAGGCATTGTTACCATTGTACTATTGTACTATACTTTACTGTACTACTGTACTATACTTAACTGTACTACTGTACAATACTTAACTGTACTACTGTACAATACTTAACTGTACTATTTTACAATATTTTAGTGTACTACTGTACAATACTTAACTGTACTACTGTACAATACTTAACTGTACTATTGTACAATACTTAACTGTACTACTGTACAATACTTAACTGTACTATTGTTCAATACTTAACTGTACTACTGTACTATACTTAACTGTACTATTGTACAATACTTAACTGTACTTCTGTACAATACTTAACTGTACTATTGTACAATATTTTAGTGTACTACTGTACTATACTTAACTGTACTATTGTACAATACTTAACTGTACTTCTGTACAATACTTAACTGTACTACTGTACTACAATACAAGCCAAGTTCTAAGATTGTCTTACTTGATCAACTGAAAATAACCCCGTATACCGTAGTTGTCCTAGATGATTTGAAATTCCCCACACCTACGTTTTTATTAGTATTCCAAATATTGAACCACTCCTTTGCAGCACCTACTTTAATTTGTAATGCTTTCTTTGCACTACTCTAAAACGTACCACTCTATAAATGTCTAAAAAGTACTCCATAAATACACTATCAGAATGATTCACTCGAGACAATGAAGTCAGGTAAAACCCAAACAGATGTATTTAGTCAGGGAAATTTGTCAGTCAGAAAATGCCTCGCTATCTCCGCACTTCAGTCACTGTGTGAGTGCTCACTATAGATACACAGAGACGCCTAAAAGCACCATTCTTTGAACACTTAAAAAGACTTCGTCATAAGAAAACCTCTTCTGAAGGTTTATATTAAGGTCCATAGCCTCTATAAAAAAAAATATCAAAAAATAAATACCAAGCCATCCTTACATTTATACTAAGATCTATGCTCTATACATGGTATAGCCCTTCGAGATATACAGTTTTTGAAGTTTTGAAAAACCCAGCTTTAATCAAATCTCGTCCATCCATTCATGACTATAAGATCTACCAAAAATACTAATACAGTGTTTTTTCTAAAACCATTTAACCAGCAAGCCAAAATGGGTCAAACCACATTGGGAAACTTAAACAAACCAATAGTCAAACGTTACTATTTTTAATATTTATAGAGACTTCATATAAACCATTGATTTTGAATCTTTGGTGCTTAGCATTTTTTAAGTAGGTACGAAACTTCTATTGGTTGTTTAATCTTGAAGTGTAGTTTGAAACATTTTGCCGCACTGGTTTGAAACATTTTGAAAAACACTGTATACGTCACAAGTAAAGAAGACAAAGAAACAATGGGCACTAGTGTACTAGAATATGCACGAGCGGGGAGACAAAGTAGATATCAAAGATCAGCCATAGTTAGTAGAAGTGAAACACCACCCCAATAAAGATGAAGAGCAGACGCTGAAACATGGCGAGTGTGTTTTAGTTTGGTTGGTGTGTTTTAGTTTGGTTGGTGTGTTTTAGTTTGGTTGGTGTGTTTTAGTTTGGTTGGTTTATCTCAGTTTGGCCGGTGATATTGGAGATTTAAGCCCGCGTCATGATCTTCGACATCCATTCCGCCCGCGCGTTGCGGTCTACACACTCCCATAACCACCCACTACCGTGTTACTACTGATTTACATAGGTAATTGGTGGAGCTTTAAGAACAATAGAATTAGTATTAAAGAATGTCGATATGCAGCAGTTTTCCTTGGGTCACGGTGCAAGTAAACCGGGTCATTCGATACGAATGCACTGGGACATCGGCCATTATCTGCCAGAATTGTCAACTCATAAGAAGAAACAAGATAAGCGTCCCAGTCTATGCAAGTCTTAAAGGAAACTCAACGGAAATTAGTAGAAATCATTTTGTAGAAATGTGTAGAAATCAGTAGAAATTATTGTGTAGTAATTAGTAGTATTATTAGAAATCAATAGAAATCAATAGAAATCAATAGAAATCATATAGAAATCATATAGAAATCATATAGAAATCATATAGAAATCATATAGAAATCATTATATAAAAATCATTATATAAAAATCATTATATAAAAATCATTACAGTGTGTTTTAAAACCATCTAACCAGCACGCCAAAATGGGTCAAACCACATTGGGAAACTTAAACAAACCAATAGTCAAACGTTACTATTTTTAATATTTATAGGGACTTCATATAAACCATTGATTTTGAATCTTTGGTGCTTAGCATTTTTTAAGTAGGTACGAAACTTTTTGAGCTTTGGTTGTTTAATTTTGAAGTGTAGTTTGAGTCGTCTGTAATTCTCAATTTTTTCTCAATTTAATGCTCATTTTAATCCTCACTCAATGCTCATTTTAATCCTCACTCAATCCTCAATTTACTGTACAGTCCAATTCTATTGTCGCAATTTGGTTTATTGATACTACAAGTGCGCGAAAGTGTCCAAAGCGTAAGTCGACAAAGAAGGTGACTTGTATTATGAGTACGGTAGTATAGTCAGAGTCAAATATTGGTGTAGATGGATGTGGACTGGTGTAGAGGGTGTAGAGGGTGTAGAGGGTGTAGAGGGTGTAGAGGGTGTAGTCTGGTGTAGTCTGGTGTAGTGTATGTAACCTATGTACTCTGTCATTTTCCGTAGTCTCTAATATCAACTATACACTGACTACACTATACAGCCTTATTTTTTTTTTTTCTAGTCTGGTACTCAATAAATTAGATAAAATGAAATGTCTAGCTATTTCTTAGGATCATCTGCTGCTTTTGCCAGTGCTGAACACTCTGATTAATAGTTGGTCACGTGACTTGCGGCTGAAAGAACCATACTCTGGGATAAAATGGATCGGGGGTTCGGGGGCCCAATTATATCGTTCCACCTGCACAAAGACTACAAGTTATAAAGGGAAATGGTCTTTTGTTTACATAGATTTATTTATAGCACGCTACTGCATACAGGGCATCCCATCACAACCTTATAATAGACCAACGCTACCTTAAGTAGCTATGCCTTGCATATACCGGAATGCTACGGACGATGGTTCCATGCATTTAGTCACGTGATTGTAGGTATCCTTCTAATTTCTACTCTAATTCTAATTCTAATTCTAACTCCCGTTACATCTTTTGTAGGGAATGGATGAAAAGGCACGTGAGCTCACGATCACATCATTTGCACTGTGAGACACTGGTCATTCCATTATTCTTCGAAGGGTTCACTGAAAGCTTCCAGATGTTCCAGTACTCTTTTTAGTGCCAAACCATCGTTTCATAATCCAGAACACTTTCAATATAATGCACTGCATATAATACAAAGACCTTCAAGTTCTTGGCCATGCAATAGTGTCCTGGAACAAAGTTCTCCAAATTGAACAAGTATAGACTCAGCCTATTGCTAAGCTCCATTTCGGACTCTATCCCCAAAAAATGCTTCGAATTGAATCTTGGTCCTGCATCCAGACCTTCTGTTGATCCCTCTTTATCTCTTGTCGGATCACTGACTAAGAGCCAAGAGAGCCTTCATTGGTTCATCTATACCGGTGATTCTTTCGCTGTACTCCACGCCGCGTGACAAGAGCCCCATGATGCCCTGCAACTTGGCCTGGTCCATCTCCCGGGCTACACCCAAGAAGCCATTGAGAATAATCACAAGCTCTTGTTCCTGGATCTGCGGCAAGGGTTTGTTCCCAATAAGCCGTTCATCGGCAATAAACCGGCGGAGACTAAAGGCCACACGCGTCAAGAGCATTTCCTTAGTGACCTGGCTACTGAAGCCACCTTCTTTGGGGAACTCAAGTAGCTGTGTCAAGCACTTTAACCGCATCTCTCTATTCTCTTTGACCTTGCACTTTTCTGTGCTTCCGAAGCTCTCTTCAAACTCAAATCCGCTCAATCTGTAGTAGCCAGAAAGTGTCTCCCCATCAATATTCTCTCCCATCAACTCCTTCTCCACTTGATTGGCCTCGTAGACATACGAATGGAGGTACACTTGCGAGACAAATTCCCGGATCAAGTCATGGTGGCCACAGTAAAAGAAATGCGGAAGAATGCGGCTTGCTAGCTTTTCATATTGCTTGACATCGTAATCTCCGTTGTTTCCACTGAAATTGGCCAAGAGACACTCCATGAGCAACTGCCACACACGCCGATTATCTTCTAAAGCCTGGAGATCCTCGTCCATGAGCCGAAGAACCAATTGTGCAATAATATCGTTGCTCTTCACCCAAAGTGCGTCTGCATTGGGCTCTGTTTCTGGTTCCTGGTTGTACACCGCCTCTAGTAAACTGCGGATAATTTTTCCAAGCTGGAACTGGGGTCCCAATAAGTCTGCCATTTCGGGAAGTCGGTGTAAACTGACGGAAATGAGATTGATGGAAAGTTGGCTCACAGCAATAAAAGAGGGGATCTTCAATTTACCCTCAAACTTGCTCTGCAACTTCTTCTCAATCCGAGACTTGATCCCATACGGAAACACAGAGATCTCGGCCAATTGTTGCATGACAAGAGCGCAGATGTTTCTATTTTCACTGGTTTCAAGAACGCTTTGGAGGTTCTCAAATACAGCTTTCTGGAGGTTGCTGGGGCGAGTTTCATCACTCATGGCCGGCTTCAAAACTGGATATTTCACACATTTGTTCATGATCACCATAGCCCTGGCTGCCTGGTCCATGGACAATTCACCCATCAAGTTGTACAAGATCTGGAACGTCTGGTTGTAGATGGCAAGCGATTCCTGGTATTCGGGCTGCACAAAGTCGTAGTTGATGGAAACAGAGGCCCAGAAATCGAACAAAAGCTCCACAATACTATGGGGCACGTGTTCCACCCGTTTCAAAGACATCAACACATCTCGTAACGACTGAAACGCCGTAAAGTCCAATTCATTCCAATGGAGCTGGAATATCTGCGTAAGGTACGATACCATCCTGGTCCAGAACTTTTGGGTAATTTCTGGGTTCTCCTGGAAATTGGTCATGTACTTTGAGTACATGGAAACCAAGCCAGAAAGCGTCAAATTGTAGCTATCCACAAGGCTTTTCCGGGAGATCAGTCCTTGCGGCTCAGATACATTGAGTAGTGCAGGAAACACAATGTCATAGATGAGGTTCCATGAAAGCTGTTTTCCACGAACATCAATAATCTGGAACAACGTCTGGATAGCTCCTTCACGTACCTGGTCTCTGAAATCAGTAGATAACGTGGATAACTGGGCGAGAAGGTAGATGGTAAGAGCCTGGTACGAGACAGAAGTGCCTGTTGAGGAACCAGAAATGAAAACCTTAAGATGTGACATGTCACTTATCTCCTCAATTTCCATTCCACTTCCACTGTCCATACTCTCCCGTCCGTTTCTTCCACCGTTATTGATACAGTCGCTGATTAACCAGAAATAACTCACAGCACTAAACGAGATGTTAAGGTCATAAGTCTGAGAACAGAAGTTCATGAGCGAGTCGATCAACGACTTGAGCTGGTTAAAAGGCAATGAAGTGGTGAACTCATCGAGAATCAACTTCAAGGTATCGAAAGACGTGGAGATCAAGCTTTGGATTTTTTCCACCAAGTTTTTATTTTCGGTGCTATTCTTAACAAAAGCCGTGTTCAAGATCCGGAACACCATTTCCCACGAGTTCTGATAATATTTGTCGTATTCGTCAATGAGACCATGGAGTGTGGAGAGAATGGTCAAATGCATCTCTGTTTCACAGTTGAGCACCAAATACTCCTTGGGGGTTCCAAGCGCAAGAAGCCGTTCGAGGAAGTTGTTAAAAGCAGAAACGGATTTCTGGGCCACAAGTTCTGCTGTCTCTGCAGATTGTTCTCGGAACTCTCTTTTTGTTACCTGAACAATGATATCCGTGAAACACTCCACAATGTACGCTCTTGTTTCATATGCAGATGCTCTGTCTGTGCTGATCCGGCAAAAGAAGTCCGAGACCAAGTCCCGTACTTTGCTGTCATAAAAGGGGAAATTGACATAGTCAAGCTTGGCAATTTTGGTGAGCATATTGAGGAAATAAGACTTGTTATAGGGACAGGTTTCTGTTTCTTTGGCTTCTTTGTCTTCGTAGAGATCAATGAGTGCCTGCACCAATTCAGTCAAAGACGATTCCTGATACTGAGACACATTTTCAAAGAATCGCAATTTCAGCGTTTCTACGCCCTCCATATCGGAAGACCCAAGAATAGGCTCAACGTTGAATTTGGACATCTCTCGACGTCCCGAACCTCCAGTTTCTGGACCATTGATGTAATATTCTGCCCATTGGAAAGAAACCAAGATCACATGCCACGAAGAATGCAATGTCGACCCCAAAGATGTGGCTAGCTTGATCATTGCAAGTAAACAAAGCACTTGTCTGGAGTTGAAAGTCCGAGCCTTGAATTCAGGGTCCTGAGAAGCCTTCTTTTCGCCCTTTTCGGAAACCGCGCCTTGCATGGTAGAACTGAGCGACTCCACAATCGAGCCTCCCAATGCCAACAAGTTGGTTTGTGTGGGTGCAGGAACCACCTCTTCTTGGGCCGACGTCATGATGCAGTGTGCTAGCAACAGGAGAACTTCGTCTCTTTGCTTCGAAAGCCCTAGCAATCCAATGGCATGTGTATAGCGTTGTAAGTAACGGATGGTCATGTGAAAGTAGTCCAAAGTCATGGCAGAATAGAAGAACTTTTGGAGAAGACCCATGACTTGAGGGAAAATAGACTCGTTGAGCGATGTTATAAACTCCACCTCGGCCTCTAATGTCTCTGGATCAACAGAATCTGATGATAAGGCTGTGACAAACTTGGACACCCCATGCGCAAAGGTTAAGACTCCATTGAGTACTAGATTGGCCATGTACAAGTCTGGAAGCAGGCCTGGAGGCTCTGTTTTATCTAGATGATCGATTACCTGGACCTTCAACGAAGAGTTCTTGGATAACACAGGGCCGTTTTCCACGGGAACAGTGATTTTGTCCAGAAACAACGAGTACCCATTAAGCAGGAACGAGTGGGAGTTCAAGATTCGGACAAAAACAGAGAAAATATCATCGATGTTCAGAGCCCCCTTCTCGTATAAGATTTTAACGCGGGTAAAGTCCAGGAGAATCGAGCCGTAAAGCTCCATCACCACAACCAGCTGCCAAAGAGGAGTTGAATCTGCCAATGCCAAGCCATTGGTATACGACAAAAACGCAAGGGTTTCGTCAGCCAAATCAGAAAAACCAGCCAACGAGTAAAAGAGCTTGCAGCACCGCACAAACGTCGAGAAGTGGGATGTGGTGTGCACTAGAGCAAGAAGAGCAGGGAAAAGCCTCTCTTTAAGCACACGCATCAAGTCGGGAAGCACAAAAAGACGGGCGTTGACATGGAGGATGTTTTCCAAGATCTCCAAAGCAAAATCCAGCGAAAAACGCACGTCCTTAGTGAAGTACTCCATAGGCTCGGAGCTTAGGATGCAGCACAAGTCAGTGGCCACGTGACAGCACATCCACATCTCTTCAGTAACATGTTCCGAACCACAGCCCAGTATCTCTCCTTGTTTGTCCAACTTCTCAAAGAGAGACGACAAGATCTGGTGCAACGTAGCAGCAGCAGTATTCAGCACCATGGCATTGGACGAGTTGACAAGGTAAGCAGCCACACTCAACACCAATGAAAAGTCACGTCGTTGGAGGTCATAGTTGATGACCAAAACAGGAAGAATCTGGAGTGTCTTCAACTGCATATCCACCGCTAGAGACGGCGTGGCCGTATGTAGAGCAACCAAGGCATCCGCAAAGGCCTTTTCAGGCAACGAGCACGAGGCCGCAAGCATTTGCAAGGAGGCCATGGCCGAGGCCAACATCTTGGGGTTTTTCGGGTTCAAGCCAACGATAAACGGTGCACATAGTGTGTTCACTGTAGGCTGTGCAAGGCTGGAGATGGGTACAGAGAGCAGGAGCTTAGAGGCTTCATGCTGGGCCAGTTCTATGGCCAGACGGACCTCCGCGTTCTTCCGTTTCGTCTCTGCATAGAGATTGGTCAATCCCGTAAGCACCTGAGACACCTGGGACATATCAGTTTTGGTGTTGATGGTTTGGTACTTGGAGGTTTGATACTTGGAGGTTTGATACTTGGAGGTTTGATACTTGGAGGTTTGATACTTGGAGGTTTGGTGTTGATGGTTTGATACTTGGAGGTTTGGAGGTTTGGTACCTGGTGGTTTGGTACTTGATGGTTTGGTACTTGATGGTTTGGTACTTGGTGGTTTGGTACTTGGTGGTTTGATACTTGGTGGGTGAGTTGGGTGCAGGTTCGTTTCGGTTCAGCTTCAGGTGACTTGGCAGATACGCGTTTTCCAGCGACCGTCTACCTCTACATTACCTTATCTCTCCGCCTCATGTCTACCAACGTCTATGTTACGTGCCAAATTTCCAACCACGGTTAACCCATTGAAACCATATCCAAACACCGTTTTTTGTTTTATTAACGTTAGTTGTGCTTTGAATCGTGTGTCACACCAGCACCACAGGTTGGGCAGTCTCTTCTTAACCTCTCGACCTTTCCATCGCTGTCGGCAGTAGGTTAAGACAGCCAAGTCAGTCTTTCTCCATGTACTGTCTATTTTGGGCACAGGCTGATTTTAACGCATTTTTGGCACGGGTTGCCGGATTCCGGGTCATATGCTGAGAAGTAGATCTTCATATCAGATTGCTACTGGTGCTTTCCACCGAGATCAATTCAGCACTGGAGCCATGGCAGCACGCATAGAAGCTCGTATTGGTGACTCTCCCATCTGCTTGCAAGCTCATTAGGGTCCAGGGCGTATGGGGACCGGACATAAGGACGTTTTCTTGGTTTCCAAAGTACCTATCAGTGAAACCACCAAGCCAACAAACAAACAAATAACTAAACAAGCCAACAAGCCAACAAGCCAACAAGCCAACAAGCCAACAAGCCAACAAGCCAACAAGCCAACAAGCCAACAAGCCAACAAGCAAACAAGCAAACAAGCCAACAAGCCAACAAGCCAACAAGCAAACAAACAACAAGCAAACAAGCAAACAAGCAAACAAGCAAACAAACAAACAAGCAAACAAACAACAAGCAAATAATCAAACAAATCCGTGCCGAGGGCTGGCTACAGACAGATTCATGGTCAGCAGGTTGTTGCTAAGCTTTCGAATGCCTTCCCGTGGAGGGTTCCCGGGAAGAGTGTATTAGAGTGTTAGCGATTTATTTTTCTGGGCTTCTATGTTTTCTTCCTTGGGAGATCTTGAGACCTCTTCGTTAAAAATACTAGTCTCAAAGAATTTCTCAAGAGGAATTATTATGGCGAGATACCCTGAGTAGTTGACACTGAACAAAGAGTTGAGCACTATGAATTTCACTCAAGCTTATCCCCTGAAATGGTCGACTTCTAAGACTCAAAAAGACTCTTGGTAAGTCTGTTTTCAATGAGAAAATCATTGTTAGTTTGACTTAAGTTTGGATCACATATTCTCAAGGAGTATGGACTCATATGATGATTTCAATATCGCTTGAACAAGAAGCTGAACACGCAAAGTGAATGTGGAAATCCCATCCTCAAAACCTTTCTTTTTGTGCATAGATTATTGCACTCAGAACATGGAAAAACGCCCTGGACTCGTGGTGTTTTCTTTGAATCCGATTTTCTAATGTGCTTGAAAAAGATTGAAAGCAATACTTCTTCCAATGATCTCCTCCCTGGTTTCGTTTTTGCTTTAACTTTTATCAAAAAACCCAATTACAAGCAAATAGGTCAAAGAATCCCCATGAAAATTCATACTACTCGGATCTACAGCCTCGAACCCCCAATGTGGTGGTTTTGGCTTTGCTTTAGTCTTATTGCAATACTCCTCAATGATTGTTCACAAGCGAAGCAAAATTGATAAGATCATTGATATGGTGTTCTGAGAGAATGTTCAAAAAAGTTTAATATCTTTGTCTGAGAGTCAGTCTGATCTTTAGATCACCTCTGCATCTCACTTGTTTTAACCCAGATAAGTAGAAATGCTACTTGATGGAGACGACTGGTACTTGATGGAGAGGACTGGTACTTGATGGAGAGGACTGGTACTTGATGGAAAGAGCTGCTCACGAGCCGAGGAAGAAGGACTTTGATGTCATGAACTTATTCAGGGCAGACCCTAGTTTGGTTTAAGTACCAATATGCTGTTCATAATTCATCCTTCCGAAGGACCCAGGTGCACGGGTGTTTCTAGTGGTTCATCAAATCACTTAAAAATACTGAGCATTCTAGAGCCAATTTGACCAACACTTATCATAGGAGTGAGTACTTGTTAGACCCACTATAGGAAGTGCTCTACCCATTGAGGTACTGTTGAGTCTAAGAAATCTGATGCTAACAATGGCCATACTAAGACGATGATGCTTTTTAAGTAACTCAGAAACCTGGGGAATCTGAGGTGCTTATATAGTTGAAAGAGAAGGTGCGCGAAGAAACGAGCAACAGAATAACGAGCAACAAAAGAAACGAGCAACAGAAGAAACGAGCAGTCAGTCCCGGTGGCGAGTAGCTGACTGGTCGACTTCGTAGGCTCTAAAAATACCCCCATGACAGTTCTAACATTCCCCAGCCTCGAACTCGATTTGGTTGGATCTAGAGGGGCCATGCTGATGAGCTCGTCCCGATAGATCTGTGTGGCATAGGGTAGCATATCGCCAGCTCGTATAATGGTGATTTCAATGATTTTAATGGTGATTTCAATGATTTTAATGGTGATTTCAAAGGTGATTTTAATGGTGATTTCAAAGATTTTAATGGTGATTTCAAAGGTGATTTTAATGGTGGTTTCAATGATGTCAATGGCGGTTTCAATGATGATTTTAATGGCGGTTTCAATGATGTCAATGGTGATTTTAAGAGCGGTTTCAACTTGCGATGTTCAGCAGGGCGTTGAGACGAACTGAGAAAAGTTTGCAGCCACTGATGGGTGACCTGACTTTTGAAATGTCGTGAGATGCTGCGAACTTTAGGCGAATTTGGTACCTTGGGATCCCTGGCATTTGGGGAACTGACGGGACAGTTTGGAGTTAGTGTTGGTTAGTGTTGGTTAGTGTTGGTTAGTGTTGGTATTGGTATTAGTATAAGTAGAGTTTTTCAAATATTTACTCTTCATTATAATGTTAAATATCACATATCACTTAGTTCTTCTATGGACTACATTACTTCTGTCTACCACGAGATTTCTACTTGGTGATGACCCAATTAGGGATTATCACAGTATCCACTAGACTTATGTTATCATGCCAAAGACTCACATAGTGTCAAAGACTCACATAGCGTCAAAGACTCACATAGTGTCAAAGACTCACTCATGGTGCCGTAGAAATCTTAGACACTCTGGTTTAGAGTCGATGGTTAATGCTTTGGTATGGTCAGGTTCTCTTTGGTGGCTGCACTGTTGACACTTTTTAGTCAGTGCAGAAGTCAGTAGGGTCAAATGTCACTAGTCAGTATGGAGTATGGTTAGAGTATGCAAAGAACTTTAGTCAGTAAAGTGTATGGTGCATGGGATATGGTGCATGGGATATGGTGCATGGCGTATGGTGCATGGCGTATGGTGTATGGGATATGGTGCATGGCGTATGGTGCATGGCGTATGGTGTATGGTGGAGTGTTCTGATCATGATACTCTATGCAGAAGAGTATGGAGTCTTGATATACTTTCGGTAAAGAGTGTGTACCATGAATGAATGATAAAGATAAAGTTTTCTTTCCCCTCCGCACCTCCACACCACCGCAAACCCACCTCCATCTCCACCGCCATTTTCCTTTTCCCCTCTATTCTCCTCTCCACTATGTTCATTTCCTCTCTATCTCCCTTTTTCTCTTCATCTCCCTATTATTTTCCTCTTTATTTTCACCAGTTTCTCGACTTGTACTTCGCAAATATTGTTCATATACGGCCGAAGGTGAATACTGTTGAAGAAACAGCCTGCAGCTCTTGACTTGAGCAAAGTCAGTAATAAACTAGCGATCGAAGTCCACTATTGAATTTATTGATGAAGGACCAGAAGAATAGGATAAAAGTATAATGAAGCTTCCGAATACGCTCAAAAAAAACAGGTACACCAATAGTCAATCATTGAATGAACATGTCTCACAACTGGTTCCTCGAATATTAAGAGAACTGACCTGGAACCTGACCTGACTTGATACCTGACCTGAACCCTGACCTGATAGCTGGCCTGAGAGGAGAAAACACGCATTCATATGGAGAATATGGATGGAATACCTTTCTAGACGGAAAATCACGGTTCACGGTTTTTTTGGTGCCAAAGGCATATCCTTCTGGGTTTTTTTTTCCACGTTAATACTAACGTTAATGTTCAAGTTCAAGTTAATTTGCATGTCCTTTGACCAATTCTATAAGCTTTAGCTTGACTTAGCGAGTACTTATGACACACTCCAATGGCCATGA
Organism: Metschnikowia sp. 13-106.1; assembly: GCA_002374735.1. Classification (NCBI taxonomy): domain Eukaryota; kingdom Fungi; phylum Ascomycota; class Pichiomycetes; order Serinales; family Metschnikowiaceae; genus Metschnikowia; species Metschnikowia sp. 13-106.1. The sequence goes on from NLAL01000152.1 coordinate 33,086, forward strand.
TTTTTTCGACTCTAACTCAATCAATTCACTTTGAATATTGACTCATTGGTGGACTATTTTATTGACTCCACACCAGCCTGAGGAGTCTCAGGGAAAAACACATCCAAGGCTAGATTCTTCCGAGTACTCAGGTCTATTGGATTCAGGCTATGATAAAGACTCACATACCTGGGCCATAAAGTAGTCTTGCAGCCAGTTCTCAGACTTCAGAAGAGTTGTATATAGAGCGGGGAAGCGCTTCCTTAAACAAAGGGTTATTTTTTTATTAATTTCTTTTTTTTTTTTGACTGCCAGGTATCTATGGTGGTCAGATTTGGCACTTCTTATTAGCAGTATTATCTGCACTGAGTGTAAAATCCTGCAGATGTGAGAAACGAGATAGCCCTAAAACAGAATACCTCACGAACTAAAAATTGTTTGATATACAACTCAAAGTAGTCCCAGAATTATTCATTGTTGGTTTAAAACGACGTTTTTTTTTTTTTTTGGAATTGAATTAAACCAAACTAAACTAGAAAAGGTGTAGTATGCAGAACCACTAGAGTGCCAATCTCCTCACTATATCAGTCACTCAATCAGCCATTCAAGCAGTGACTGAAACTGTTAATAAGTCAGTAAATAAGTCAGTCACGTGACAAAGGTCTTGCGCCTATTCGTGGCCTATAAAAGTCTCCCTATTATTGTGTCCATATTATTGTGGTGGTGCTTTTGTGTCCATATTATTGTGGTGGTGCTTTTGTGTCCATCTGTATCCTTTTGTATTTTTGCGTCCTTTCTTATTTTTGTCCTTTTGTGGCTGCGTCTAGCTGCATCTTTTTGTAGCTGCAGCTGGTACAACACAAAAACATGGCGAGCACAAAACAACGGGTGGCAAAACGGTTTTGTGATTTCGCCGTGGTATATAAAGCGGTCGTTACCGCCCCTTTAGTTCTAATCTCCACACTCATTCCCTTTGCTATCTAATCACCATGCCTTCTGGTCCAGTCGCTAACAACCAAAACCGTTCCAATGTCGCCGACACCGAACCATCCACACCAACGACGGACCCAGTCGCTTCTGACCAGTTCTCCAAGGTTCTTTTATGTATGTACCCAGATCCAAGTCTTTTCCAACCCCTACTAACTCCAGCTTTTATTCTTCCCTTTATGGCCGTGCACTACGCAAGCCCAAAGTCCAAAACGCCCATGATTATTAATATTGTCTTGTGCCTCTTCCTTTACCTTCCCGGTATTATGCATGCCTTGTATGTTGTGTTGAAGGGTCCTGAAAAAGAACCTGAAAATGGCGGAAACGGAAATGATACTTGATGAGATTCTCTTTGACAGACCTAGTCTTAAGAGAGCTGCTATGGTCGCGCGTCGCTTAGCTGATGTCGCTTAGGCTTAGCTGGTGTCGCCTTGTTCTGTCTGGTTGGCTGATGTATCTAATCATGCTAGTTTATAGGTAATAAATATACAGGTTGAATTCCATGTAGCATTTGACTCGTTTGGCTTGTCAACCGGCTGCTTTACTAAACCAGAGGCCTTCCCTTTTCTTCCTTCCTGCATGTTGTCGTACCTGGAGGTGTGCTGCTGGCCCAACGGTGAGGATCCTGCACAATGCCCTGGCCAAAATCACATGCACTTTGAGCCCTGAAATCCCGCCGCCTATATAAGTGCCACTGTGAAGTTGGATCTAGGTCTTTTTTTCCACTGTTTTCTTTGCGGACTTCAATTGACCTACTGGACCATCTGGACGCTTAATAGTTACAGGGAACATCGGTAGACGTGAAAAAACATTGGGGAAAAGATAACTGCTCCACGTGACCTCGAATAGCGTGACTTAGAATAACGTGACATACACGTGACGATTTTTGGACAAGAACGTTACTACTCACGTGAGCACTAATTGTTTTTCCACGTGACACATCACGTGGCGGGACTTACATACACAGTGGCCACACGGCTGAGCAGCACTTTCCAGACGCCACAACCGCTTCGTTTATACCAGTGTTTCACAGCACAATGTCGGAGCGCAAAGGCATCACCTTCAAAGGAGAGACCTTTTCGGTCCCCGAGACCCATGACATGGTCAAGACGCTTTTCGACCCCACGGTCCGCAAGTCCATGTTCGAAATCGTAATCGTCACGCTTTTGATAGCCAACTCGCTAGTTTTCTGGGCCGCCGAGTCCAAAACTCGCATCCAAGTGTTCACGGGGCTCTATGTGTTTTGGCGGCTTTCCTACAACTTTGGCATTGGGTATTTGCTCAATCAGCAGAGTAACAAGTTCCGCCTTGTGCAGTGGGCAGAGAACCTCAAAGTGTTCCAGGAGAGCAACACATCGCTTGTGCTGCGCATAGTTAAGACAGAAGTGCAGACGCAAATGGGCAAGAAATACCGGATCCAGAAGTACCCGGTGGATTTCAACACGTGGTTGATTTTCCGTAAGGTGGTGGATTTGATTTTGATGCAGGACTTCACAGCTTTCGTGTGTTTGGTGGTTGCAATTTGCATTGACGGTGATTACCAGTTTATGCGCGGGGACTCAATGCTCACATGGGCCCGCGTGGGGTTGGGCGTGCTGCTCATTTTGTTCAACTTGTGGGTCAAGGTCAATGCTCATAACACCATCAAGGACTATGCGTGGTACTGGGGCGATTTCTTTTTCCGGCAGATCAACAATGAGGACTTGATCTTCGATGGCGTGTTTGAGATGTTCCCCCACCCCATGTACTCCATTGGGTACATTGGATACTATGGCTTTGCGCTTATAGCCAAGTCGTACCTTGTGCTTACGGTGGCTATCTTTGGGCACTTTCTCCAGATGGTGTTCTTGCACTATATCGAGAACCCGCACATCGATAAGATCTATGGACCTTCGCCCAGTGAAACGGGGCTTTTGAAGCTTATTAAGATTAAAGATTTGACGCATTTTCAGAACATGAAGCCTTTGGTGGGGTTGGCCAACTTCAACTTGTTGCGGGCCAGTGACTTCATCAACTTGATCAATGTGTTGACGTACTCGGTGCTTATTCCTATTCTTGCGTCCATCTCCAGCTCCAACATTAAGTTCGTGACCCGCTTGCTTTTTTACTTGGCCATTCTCATCAAGGCCTTGGAGTGTGTGCTGATCAATACGGTGTTGTTTTTGCAGTCGAAATTCAAGGTGTTCTCCAAGTTCTACCTTGCCAACTCCATCCCCGTGGAGAACTCGTTGAACAACTTTGCCATTCTCTACAACTCGTTGATCAACTTGACCTACTCCAGTTTCTTTGGCTTGAACTTGTACAAGCTCTTGAACAAAGCCCAGTTTTCCGGCGATTTGTTGGCTGTCAACCACTTCTACTTGAGAGTCTTCTTTGGCGTGATTCTCGTAGTGACGCAGATCTGGATCAACTTCAACATCATCGACTCTATTGGCTACTTTGGCTGGTTCTACGGCGACTTCTTCATCCCCAAGTCGTCCTTGATGCCCCAGAGATCCCAGTTGACCAAGGCCGGCATCTACCGTTACTTGAACAACCCAGAACAGGTGTTTGGCATGTGTGGAGTCATGGGTATCACACTTATCATTCCTACCTTGGACAATGTGCTTCTCTGCTTGTTGTGGACCGTCAACAACTTCTTCCGCATCAACTTCATCGAGAAGTTGCATATGATCAATGTGTATGGAGAAACAGAGGTGATGAAGGATTCCGGAGTGACCAAGACGCTCAAGAAGCACTTTATCCCAGAGAGCTTATCGAAAAAAACACCCGAGTTTGAGAAAACCAAGAAGAAGAGATCCAGCTCGTTTTTCCTCGAGTCTTTTGACAAGTTCCTCAAAGATGGATGTAAGGATGATCAGAAACAGTCCATCTCCGAGTTATCCCAGAGCAGGTACTTCCTGAACAGCGACTATATCTTGGAGGTGGAGCCCAGCAAAGAGTCCAACCTGGACGTTGTGCAAAAGACAGAAAACAATGATACCGACTTCCCGGCATTTTATGTTGGAGAAGCCATTTCCGTCAAGTTCAAGGCCCCCAAGAGCCACTCCAAGCACGACTGGGTGGGCCTCTACCGAATCACGCAGCTGTCGTACTCCCGTTACAAGACTTTGATCTCGTCGCAGAACAGGTGGACGTATACAGGTGAAGAGGCCAGTGGAAGCCTTCTTTTCAGTGGCGAAAAGCTCTTCTGGGACAGTGGTTTCTACGAGTTCCGCTACCACATCGACGGCAAGCACGACGTGGCGTATGTGTCCAAGCCCATTGAGATCAAGCACCACCACATCGAGATCCCTACACATGCCGACGAGGCCAGCGTATCGGCATTGGCAGAAGATTTAAGACGGAGCATATTCAGCCAGTTCGGGAGTATTTTGAGCGATGACTCCACCCCCATCTTTTCGTTGGTGTCGCAGTCGCCCAATGTGTTGGATACATATGTGAGGCTTTCGGAAATGATCTCCAAGTCTACGGGCATTGCAATCACCAAGCGGTTTTTGATCTACAACGATAACGAGTCCAAGAATACGTTCACGGTGGCAGCGTTGGCCCGCAAGTTGATCCACATCAAGAGTGCTCTCCGCGAGTTGAGTCCAGGCGACGACCTCGTCTTGGAAAAGAAGGAGCAGTGAGGAAGAGAAGAGCAGTGGGGAAGAGAAGAGCAGTGAGGAAGAGAAGAGCAGTGGAGAAGAGAAGAGCAGTGGGGAAGAGAAGAGCAGTGGAGAAGAGCAGTGGAGAAGAGAAGAGCAGTGAGGAAGAGAAGAGCAGTGGGGAAGAGAAGAGCAGTGAGGAAGAGAAGAGCAGTGGGGAAGAGAAGAAGACAGGAGACAGTCCAATAGGTCAATGTGATCAACATCACCAGTATAAGACTGGATTGAGACTAGCTATTGGATTGAATGGCTGCCAATGAACCAGAATCTACTGAAGTCATGGCGGTTGCAGCCGGCTTGGCCCAAACCCACGGACTTATTTATAACACTTCCACTATTTAAGATGCAACAGATCTACTCAAATAGATCATTCTTACTTAGTGGTTCTATGTGTACATTATTTCAGAAATGTACCAGTATACTCTGTGCTATTGTCTATGGCCTCCTTGAGTATACTCAAGCCATAGTCTGCCACCACGAGGGACCTACTCACTGCTGCTACTAGTTTAGTACTACACTAGTTTAGCACTGCTGCTAGTTCAGTACTACTACTGACTACTAGCTTAGTACTACTACTGACTACTAGCTTAGTACTACTACTGACTACTAGCTTAGTACTACTACTGACTACTAGCTTAGTACTACTACTGACTACTACTAGTCTTAACACAAGCACTCATGGTTTATAAACATTATTAATTTAACTAGTCGTCCTAAAATTGTATTCTTCAAATATACAAATAATATACTCTACTGCAAATTGTCCTATACTGAATAATATAGAATATCCTTTCTTTTATATCTTGGATTTATCTATACAATGCTCAGCAGATGAGTTTAACATATATCTGCTATATTAAACTTATACTTATTAAATATCACCATATATGAGTATTACTATGCCGGAGTCACCATAGGGTAACCCGGTGTATAGTTATCAGGATGCTAAATATCCTTACGGCTATAACGGTTACATATATGGACTTCAAGATCGTCCGAAGCATATATCATTCAATCCAATATACTTATACCTTATAATGCATAAAAGTATTTGGCGACGTAAGTAAGTACTTTATATAGAATAAGTACTTTATATCAAGTACTTTATATCAAGTACTTTATATCGAGTAAATACTTTATATCAAGTAAATACTTTATATAGAATAGGTACTTTATATAGAATAAGTACTTTATATCGAGTAAATACTTTATATAGAATAAGTACTTTATATAGAATAAGTACTTTATATCAAGTACTTTATATCGAGTAAATACTTTATATCGAGTAAATACTTTATATCGAGTAAATACTTTATATCGGTGGTTTATGTAGATGTAGTCTCCAAGATCCTCCGAAGTATATATCATGTATACGTTTTGGTAGCTGCAGATTTCATACAGATTTCATACCGATTAAATTCTTTGTGGAACATTTTAATAGGTAAAAAGGATTTCTTAAAACATTTGTTTTATTAACATGTATACTAGTAGGAATTTCCAGCATATAGTGTACATGGCCCATTATTTATTGACCAATGTATTAGGTAAGAATCTAAATGTCGATCAGAATAACACACTTAGTAATCATTGACTAAATATCCATGCCCTAGCCAAGCTTTTAGCGTCGTCATAATTCTCACCGAACCGTACATCTACTCTACTCTACTACTACTACTATTACTATTGCTAGTACTAGTAGTACTACTACTACTACTATTACTACTACTACTCTACTCCACTACTACTAGTACTACTACTAATACTCTACTCTACTACTCTACTACTAGTACTACTACTATAATACTACTACTACTACTATTGCTAGTACTACTACTACTATAATACTAGTACTACTACTACTACTACTACTAGTACTAGTACTAGTACTACTACTCTACTCTACTACTACTACTACTACTACTCTACTCTACTACTACTACTCTACTCTACTCTACTACCACTACTACTACTTGTTAGACATGGAATTGACTCGATTGAATACAGGAGTCTAATGCAGTCTAGAACATAAAGATCTACTCAGGATGAAACACAATGTGCGAATGCAAGAGTTTCCTATGAGTACGAGTTTCCTATGACGTTATGAGGTAGTCATGAGGAAAGAGTCTAGACTTATCATCCCTCCAGGTATATACTGGGAGCAAGAGCTCAGCTTTGAGAAGTGAGAACTCCATTACTTAATCTTAGATAGTTACAGTCTAATATAGATATCATCAAGTAATTAAGAATATCCATAATACTGTTCGGGTGAGTTCCTACTAATAGTAGCCGTTCAGAATACATAGTCTTCGTTAGGTCATCGTTCCTGGAAAGATCCGTTATACTAAGAAGCTTGTTAGAAGCTTAGAGTCATTGCAGATACAGCCTAAAGCCTAGTGTCACATAATAAATCTACTACTACTACTTAGTATTTAGTACTACCACTATAATACTACTACTACTACTACTACTACTCTACTACTACTACTATTCTACTACCACTACTCTACTACTACTACTACTCTACTACCACTACTCTACTACTACTACTACTACTACTACTACTACTCTACTACCACTATACTACCTAAATCTCTGATACTGGCTGCATAAACCACTACTGAATACCTAATGACTAGAATACCAACGACAGTACAAGGACAGTACCAAAAAACTAAAGGAACATACCGAATGACTAGAATAGCTATTGTTTTACTGAATACTTACTACTAGTCTACTACTAGTCTACTAGTACTATTACAAATGTCTTGCAATCGCCCAATACTCTGATCTGTGAAATTATATTTGGGACTCTCTTGAATTCACTATATCTCTACATACATTCTTCGTGTTCAAGTAATCATCAATTATGTAAACAGCCACATACTTACATAAATACATCAGTCTCTTATTGTGTCTAGAATTTTCCGAATCACGAACGCAGTCCTTCACATAGATCTAGTCACCGTCGAAAACTATGTGAGTTCCTATTACTCCCAAAGCAATGTATACCAATAGTCAGCCATGGATCTGTATATCACAAACCAGTGGCCCCTGAACCTCAATACATTCACGAATAAGTGAATTGACCTGATACACTGAGCTGATTTTGAGCTGATAGTAGCAAATACCAGGTAATGGTCTGTATAGCAGTAAACAGATGTGATACGATCTTAGTCTTATGACTTTTTATAGACTAATAGAACATTGGACAGACTAGTACTTGCCAATGCAACGTACCGTACAAATCAATAGTGACTGACTGGATCTACTACTACTAGTCTACTACTAGTCTACTAGTACTCTACTACTCATTACTACTACTTACTACTTATTACTCTACTACTCATTACTACTACTTACTACTCATTACTACTGACTACTCTACTGACTACTCTACTGACTACTCTACTGACTACTCTACTGACTACTCTACTGACTACTCTACTTATTACTCTACTGACTACTCTACTGACTACTCTACTACTGTCAACGGGTACCTAACATGTACGGAGGAAAGGTACTTCGTGGATATGTTGTAAACAGGCCATTGAAAGATAATAGGGCTGTGCAGATCTTAGACAAACAAAAAGTAAAAGAGGTGCTCTGGCCCCTCACATAGGACTTTGGTCTTGTAAGGTACAACTTACATGTTGAAAACCAGCAATGAAAAGAGCGCACTCTGATACCCACGGCTTGCTGGTTAGCCAACCATCTGTTTTCCTGCGGCAACCAATTGTGGTTACAATGAATGCCGTAATGAAGGAAGAATCTCCAAATATATAAAGGGGACTTTGCCCCCATTTATTGTTAGAATCGATATTTGAATATCAACTGCCCGGAGGGATCTCAAGATAATACTCAAGTCAATAAATCAGTCATAGTTCATTCTACTCAAGCATACAGTTACACATAAGTAGGTGGTTACTTAAGGTCAGGTGGTCAGCCATAATACTCAAGAGTCAATTGTACTACTAAATAACCATTCTACCAGTAGTTACAGTCAACAATAGACGCTATTAAGCAATGCAGTAGTCAGTAAGTAGTAATTGTATTATGAACAGAATGGGATTGGAGTACCATAAGTCAATTCCACAATAAATATTCCAAATAATATTCCAAATAAATATTCCAAATAAATATTCCAAATAATATTCCACAATAATATTCCAAATAATATTCCAAATAATATTCCAAATAATATTCCAAATAATATTCCAAATAAATAGTCCCCCATAATCCACAGTGTATGTCAATGGATAATAGTCATATGCAACACATAAGGTTGGCTCGCCGCTGGTGTCAAACCCAACTGAGGTGAATGCGTCTTGGAGTCGTACCACATTGGGATTTGTGAGTCTCTTCCATTTCTTCACCGTAGCAAACGGATGCTCATTTAGGATTCTAAACTTGGAGCTGTAATCAATTCTCCGCAATGCATATGGTAAACCATCGA
>NLAL01000118.1:1943-54138 GCA_002374735.1 Metschnikowia sp. 13-106.1
ATTACTATTGTAGTATTATGTTGTATACCATTACTATTGTAGTATTATGTTGTATACCATTACTATTGTAGTATTATGTTGTATACTATGTAGTTACTATTACTATTACTCAAACTAGTAGACTAGTACTCTGGGTTATACAGAGTCCTATTTCTATGTTAGACTACACCACTCTTCTGTGTACCTCCAAGTAATATTACTCTGTACTCTGTAGTATGTAGTTATACTATGTATTATGGTTATACTATGTACTGTAGTTATACTATGTACTGTGGTTATACTATGTGCTATGGTTACTCTCTACTGTGGTTATACTATGTGCTATGGTTACTCTCTACTGTGGTTATACTATGTACTGTAGTTATACTATGTACTGTAGTTATACTATGGACTGTAGTTACTCTCTACTATGCATCACTCACTATTACTGAGTAGGTTGTAGTTTCTCAATCAGTGGACAATAGAGAACGGATCTACATACTTGAATTTGCAAGCTCTCAACAATAACATAGCGAATAACCAATAGACAATAGAAATGGACAATGGAAATAGACAATGGAAATAGACAATGGACAATAGAAATGGACAATGGAGCATGACAATGGAAGCTTAATAGGCAGCTTCTACGCATGCACGCTGTTACACGGAGTGACTGCAAATTGCCATTAGCTGCGATCCACAACACTCAGCCATATGTTGATACACCAAAAATAGAATTGTGGGAGTGGATAGAATTGTGGGAGTGGATAGAATTGTGGGAGTGGATAGAAATGAAGTAGTTGAAGTAGTAGTCTCAAGAACTAACACTCAGTACTAACAGGTGCTAACATTCAGTACTAACAGGTGCCAACATTCAGTACTAACAGGTGCTAACATTCAAGTTGTACTTCACTGCCCGGGTACTCCTGGTAGTACTTTATCACGTAGCACTTCTGGTGGTAGTAATTGACTATCATGAGTAGATATTCAACAAATAGCTCAATGTCTCATTGAGTACTTTTCAATCTCTTTCACTCTTCTCTCAATCTCTTTCCCTTTCAATCTCCTTCCCTTTCAATCTCCTTCCCTCTTCTCTCAATCTCTTTCCCTTTCGATCTCAATCTCCTTCCCTCTTCTCTCTCAATCTCTTTCCCTCTTCTCTCTCAATCTCTTTCCCTCTTCTCTTTCCCTTTCAATCTCTCTCCCGTTAACTCCTCTATCTTTATCTACATTTTCTCTTTCGATTACTTATATTATTAATCTATTAAACCACTTACAACAACATGGCAACACCAGCAGCGGCAACAGCACCGAAGACACCAGCACCAACAATTTGAGCACCGGAGTCAGTGGAGCTGGAAGAAGAACCGTTGGTGGCGTTAGAACCGTTGGTGGCGTTAGCAGCAGACACAGCAGAGGCAGCGGTCAAGGCAAGGACAACAGTGGTGAATTGCATTATAGAACTGATGGAAAGGAAAAAACTTAATCGCCTTGAGGACTCGCACGGGTATTTATACGCGGCGAAATTTTTTTCGCGCCACTGTGCCCATGCACGAGGCCCGCCTCAATTTCTCCCACATTGGCCCATGCTCGTGTGTATGCACTCCGCCACGCTCCGTTTGGTCACCGAACATTCATCATGCGTCCCCATAACCTTTGCTACTGCACATAACTGGCCTCCGGACTGCAGAAAACCCCTCTGTCCTGCTGAATCCCTCTACCTACAGGTGGTTCAGGGTTGCATTGGAGCCTTAGCGAGGGCGCAGACAATCAACTTTCAGGGTCATAATTATTGTTCTGTACTGCTGCTCACGTGTTCTGCTGTGATTTGTCCTGCTGTCCTGCTGTCCTGCTACTTTATTCTGTCACGTGTGGTCTCAAGTCCTCGGCGGCCTCGTGCTGCTGTTTCATCAGAGTATCGCGGAATTGCGCCCGAGTAAACGGATGGCTGGGCAGATTTGCGATGCGCAGAATTATTCCGTCTCTCCCTGGTGGTCCCCCGCGCGCGCCCCCCCACTCTCGGGCCTGCCGTGTGGCCTACCGAATATGACCTTAACGTACATTGTAAGAAGGTTCTGCTGAATTGGGTGGATTGAATGTGGCTTGCTTTTTCTTGGGGTTTGGAATGCGGCGGAGCGGGGCGTTTTTCTCGGGGGAATTATTGCTGCTTCCTGCACATGTCTATTTTTAGTGCTTCAAATGACCCGGTCTGCAGATAACCCGTTCCTTTTTTTGCCTGTTCGTATGTAACTCGCATCCCGAAATAACCTATCTGCTTTAGGAATCCGCGGTACATGCAGGTCTTACACGTCTCGAGGGCATGGCAGTCAGCCGATGCGCCAAGCAAATGGTCTCATTGGGCTTTCTTTTTGGTGTACGGGTTTCTTCAAGCACTCACACGCCCAAAAATACACGACCCTCGGTAGCCTAGCACATCCGTACACTCCCATTCCTCTTTAGTCCACTAAAACCTGTCGTTCTTTCTTTTTTTTTTTTTTTTTTTTTTTTTTTTTTTTTTTTTTCTTTTTCTTTTCTTTCTTTCCCAGAATCTTAGGTTCTAACCGCCATAGTATAAAGTATCTATATTCTAAACTAGCTTCTTTGCAGGTATCTTTGTCGTGTTCGCAGTGGCCATGACGTCAGAGGCCTACTCGCTAATGAAGCCGTCTACTAGACGACATTCCGTGCAGGCGCGTGTTTCACCACCATTTACCCTCCATTCTATATTTGTCATCTTTGGTAAACAATGGAGTTCCATTAATAGCATTGCCAGGCGAATGTTTCACATTTGCTGATAAGCTTCTGGTGCACGGGTCTAGACCTGCCTGTCCATTTAGCCATAGACAATCAGACAAACCTAAACACACCAAACTAGAAATAAGCACCAGAAGACCAAGTCCCAAATACATAATCCCAGACAACCTCTAAAAATATGATAAATGAAAATTTTATCCATGAAAGTCTGAGCCATGAGAATCTGTCTTGTTTGTTTGTTTGGTTGTTGTGGGTATGCCTGCATCCATCGGACGCGCTCGATATCAACACATACCTCAGCTCATGAACTCGTTGAAGAATGACTCCTTGCAGAAGCTAGCGTTGCACTGTGGCTACCGTACAGAAACCACCAAAGCCGCCCGGGTTGCTGCTATTGCACAGTCGGCTGCTTTCTCCAATAAGCTTCTCGCCATTCCTCGCCCCAAATCCTCGCCTCTCCGCATTCTTTCTGTGGATGTGGGCATCAAGCACTTTTCGTATAGCAAAGTGGCTTATTCCGGCAATGTGGCCCAGCTCATTGAATGGAACGTGTCGAATCTCCACGACCGCTTTGGCGTATCGGACTATGATGGGTTCGACTCGCTCGTAGACTCCAAGGCGTACTTGGCTTCGTTGGCCGTTGGCGTGGTGGACTCCATCTTTCTCTCACCCGACTGGACGCCGCATATCATCACGGTGGAGAACCAACGAACTCGTTCCAACAACAACAAGGTCACGTTGCCCAATGTGCTCTTAAACTATGCATTGGAGCAGATGATGTATGCGGCGTTCGCAGCTAGGCAAACCACCAACAAGGAGATCGCCACGTCGGTGGTGATACCCATGAATTCCAATAAAATGGTCAACTTCTGGTTCTCCCGCTTTTTGGCCCGTCTGACCAAGGTATCGTCCACGCAGTCCAAAACACACCGAACAAACCTATTGTATGGTTGGCTCCAGGAACAACAGGCGGCGCCATTTGATTTGAGTTCGGCCATGAAGGGACTTCCGGAGGATTTCAACTCGCTCAAGGCCCCGAAAAAGAAGGCGGCTTTGAAGGAAGCCTTGAATATCGGAGACAACATCAAGAAAGTCGATGACTTGGTTGATAGTTTGTTGTATAACTTGACATTGGCCAAGCAACTCGCTCGCCATGAACAATTGCAAAAGGCAAACGACGACGACATTCCTTTGTTGTTGGAGCAATGGGACCTGGACCATCACCGGTATCTCTCACCATTGACGAAATCCACTTCTCTCGATTTTGATTTCTAACTCAGTCAGTTAACCGGATAAGTTAACCTGAAAAATCACGAGCTTCAATATATCTTAAATAATCAATTGGGCTTCTGCACTCAAAGGAGTGATGGTCCGTTGTATGCCTTCGATTCCGCTCAAAGTGTCTTTGGCGAGTATTTTTCTCCTCATGTCTTCTTCGGTAGGGTTTGTCTTTTCTTTCAAATTTGCACGTCTTCCCAATTCAGTATCGCCACGGTCTTCTTCATGCTCATCATCGTCATCATCATCATCATCATCATCGTCGTCGTCGTCGTCATCATCATCATCATCATCATCATCATCATCATCATCATCATCATCATCATCATCATCTGCTCCACCATTCTTGACATCCTTATTCATCAGGCCTTCGTTATCCTCATCGTCATGTTCATCTAGAGCCAATGCCTGGCCCTCAAGAGTATTTTTCTGCACAATCAAGTCCTTGATTCGGATCCGGAGAGTCTCCACGATGGCCAGCCACTCCCTCATTCCGCCCATGCCAATATCTCCACAAACCAAGACCTTCTCCATGGGCTTGAGGATCTCAAAGCCAAATCCTTCTTCGTTCAGCAGTAAGATCTTGAGATGCTTACTGGTCAAGGGGTGTGTATACATGAGCGTATTCATGGCCGGAGCAACCAAAACAGGCTTCTTGGTGGCCCCCACACCGGAAACTGAGCCCCAGCACCGCAAGATAGATGTGAGGAGATTATCCGACATTCCATGTGCTAGTTTGGCCAAAGTGTTTGCACTAAGAGGAGCAATCAATAGAATGTCTGCCCATTTGCGCAACTCGTTGTGGAGAATGAGATTCTCGCATGGGGTTTTGGGCTTTTTCGTCTGCTCCGACGTTGAAATCGTGGTGGTGGTGGCACAGTTGATGTCAAACTCCGAGAAGTTGGCCCACTCATCTTCATCCCTCCAAATTTTGACATCTTTGCGGATCTTGAGGCCTTTTAAAAAGTGGCATGCCGATTTGGTCACCACAAGCTGCACGGAGATCTTGCTGGCCCCGAAAATCTGAAAGAGCTTGTCGATGATCAAAGGCACCTTGATGGTGGCCACACTTCCCGTACACGCCAATAAAATGTGGAACTTCTTGTCGTCTTCCTTTAGCAAGTACTGCTGGAAAGGTACGGCGGACGTGTTGAGAGAAGAGTCCACCAAGGCTTTTTGGCTTTTCTTGACCGAGGAATTGCGGGAAACGGTAGCCAGAGGGTTATCCGAACCACGACGTGACTCTCTATTGGATAAGGAGCCCAGTTCGGTGGAAAAACTGGAGTTTTGGACGCCAAATTTGGGCGATTTCACCAACGGTGGCGAGGGCAGGTACCGAGAATCAAGGCCCACGAAACTATGGCTTATCCCATGTTTATCGATGCTGGTGGGGCTATCCATGCGGTCGGTAAGGTCGTGGCGGGGGAAACCCGTGACTGAGCCGTTTCTACTTGAATTCAACAAACTCTCGTTGTTGGAGGCTTTGCGGGGCGTGATGCCTATAATCAGGCTATTGCGACCAACGGTGGTGAGATTGGCCGACAGTGGTTGGGCCAGGATGGTGAACCGACGGCTTTTCTCCGATTCGGACTCACAGAAGGAGACAGACTGGCCGCGAGCCCTGTTTTCCTGAGACGGATGAATATCTGGACGAGAGGGGATGCTCAGGGTACTCAACAAGTTGCCACTGGGGTTCAAGACCCCGTTATTTGCACCAGTTGAAATATTAGTGTTTGGAACCCCCGCATTGCCTGTAGCAGCTGCTTCGCGTTGATCTCCTTGGGACAGGCGTTGGAGAACATTACTGGTCAGTAGCGGAGACGAAACGTTGTGGTGTGCCTGAAGACCCAGGTAAGATTTGAGGCCCTGGGTGTTAATGTGGGGGAGTTGGGTCCCGGAAGGTTGGCCGGCAGTTTGGCCGGGAGCTTGGCCCGCGGGTTTGCTGATGGTGGGTTGGCCGGAAATTTGGTGGCCCCAAGGTTGCGAGCCCGGTGGCCCCTGAGGGGCACTGCTCTGAGGCAGTAGATTATAAACATTAGGCAGGTTTCTACCTGTTTTGGAGGATTTGCCCTGGTTTTCTGCTAGCTGTGAAACAGCAGAAAAAAGCACCAGAGGCGTAGGGCTTTGCATGGCGGGTCTTTTCTCTTCAGCTGATTCTTTTCCCATGGTCAAATGAACGGCAGGCAAACGAGAAAAGGTGAAGATCTAAGGCTTCCAAGGCGTAACCAGTATAGGAGTAGAAATGGCGATTTGAAGGATTAAATCGATTCAAAAGCGATTTGAATATCAGATTTGAGATATCAATACGGAAGTTTTCGATTTCCACTTTTCCAAATTCTCGATTTTCAAGTGATCTTCGTCAAAATTTTCCCCGATCAAGATCTATGCAGTAATAACGAAAATCTTTTCTGGATTGGATCTCCCAAAGCTTGACGTCACTATTATTAGTAACTTGGATCGTTTTTCTTCCGTTTAGGGAATGTGTTTTTGTGTAGCTTCCTGTCGTCAAACGGTCTCAGCGAAGACGGCAATCGAAAAGAAGAATGCAGAAATAGGTTGCTAGTAGAAAAGCAGCCGAAAGCAAAAAAAAAAAACACGCGGGCAAAAGAGGAGGGAAAGGTGTCCTTTTATAGGCGAAAAGCAGGTGCACAAAAGCGATGCAGCAGTGGCGTGTGTCAGGAGTGTTTTAGATGTGTAAGAAAAAGATTTAAATCGTTAGGTGCATCTAGCGGATTGCATAAAGGCCAGGAAGTTGGGGAATTCCGTTCCATTAGCGGTAGTGCATGGCGACAGGCGGGCTTGGAGCAACTCCGCGCACATGCAGGTGACAGCTTAGGAACCTCGAGCCGGAGCCATTATGACGTAATTTTTCGAACGGTTTCCATGACGATGTAAGGATTTCGTATGATGTTATTAGGATGTTAGTATAATGTTAGTATAACGTTAATATGATGTTTCATGATGTTAGTATGAGGTTAGTTTTGACTATGTAGTGGAGCACGTGAGGTGTCACGTGATATATCATGTGATACTTTTTATGATCTATATGATACATGATATATCTTATGATCTATATGATACATGATATATCTTATGATACGGCATATGATACGGCATATGGTACGTCATGAGGTAACACTGTGACCTGCTAATTCTTCAGGGAGTCCTCCTTCAACGTCACCACCCGGTTCAACACGATCTTGTCTGCTGTGCTCTCCTTGTCCATACAGAAGTAGCCGATTCTTAATGCCTGGAAACGGACGGTTTGAGGCCCAGGTTTTTCCGTGATGTTGAATTCGGAGCCGTCGATGCCGATGTTGAGAGGCGACTTGCGTTCGATTTCCTTGAACCCGGCCTTTTCAACAATCGCATTGTGCACCACCTCCTCCGAAGCTTCGTTGATATCCTTCAAGTAGCCTTCAGGGTGGGCACTGGGGTTCTCGCTGTTGAACAACTGGTTGTAGATTCTCACCTCCAGCACCACCTGTGCGTCCTTCTCACCCACCCACTGGATATAGGTTTTGGGCTTCTTCTTGATGTCCTTTTCGTAGTTGACCACGATCTTGGTGACCTTGCCCTGGTCGTCCTTGACCACCTCCTTCACACTGACATTGAAGGGGACCTTCATCAAACCAACGGGTTGTCCGGGGGCCAACCGGAAGTACTCCTTGCTGGCCTCGTCTCTATAGTCGTCTCTGTCGATGTAGAAACGCTTGGAGAAGGTCAAATCACGAGTACCGAACTGGGACTCCGATCCGGGTTTGTAGGCCATTTGCACCACCTCCTCAAAGTCTTCAGGCACATTGTCCACCTCGCAGAGCACGGGGTCCAACACAAGCATCAACCGTGGAGTCGTGGAGTCTAAGTACTGTCTGATGGCACTTTCAAAGCGCACAACCTGGATGTTGGTGGTGGAAGTAGTCACACCCAAAGTGTTGATGAACGATAAGATGGCTCCTGGAGGCACACCCCTGCGCTTGATAGATTCCAACGTGAACAAGCGGGGATCGTCCCAGTCCCGCACATAGCCTTCGGTAACCAACTTGGCGATCTTCCGCTTGGACATGATGGTTCCCGTGATGTTGAGACGACCGTACTCTCTCTGGGCTGGTCTGTACACATGCAAAGCGTCACACAACCACTCGTAACTCTCCCGGGAGAGACGGAACTCCGTGGTGCACAAGGAGTGGGAGATGTTCTCGAACGAATCCACCAAACAGTGGGTGAAGTCGTACGTTGGGTAGATCTTCCACTTGTCGCCGGTTCTGTGGTGAGGAGCATTCAACACTCTGTAGGCAACCAAGTCCCACATCTGTGGAGAGGGAGACTCGAGGTTCTGCTTCATGCGGAGCGTGGCCTTCCCCGGCTCATATTTGCCGTTCTTCATACTCCGGAACTCGGCCATGTTGGTGTCCACGGAGTTGTCCCGATGTGGACAAGCAAATCTGTCACCACCAAGAGTGCCATCCGGCTTCATACCTCTTTGGGCCTTAACCTCTTCGGCAGTACAGTGACACACGTAGGCCTTGCCCACGGAAATCAACTTCTCCGCCAACTCGTACAACTGGTCAAAGTAATCGGACGAGTAGGTGATTTTCCAGGGCAGGAAGCCCAACCAGTCCACCATGGACTTGATGCTGTTGAAGTACACCTCTTCCTCGGCCTCCGGGTTGGTATCGTCAAACCGCAAGTAGCAGTTTCCGCCGTGGTGCTTGGCGTAACCAAAGTTGACCATGATGGCCTTAGAGTGTCCGATGTGGAGGAACCCGTTGGGCTCGGGAGGGAACCGTGTGAACACCTTTCCTTTGGTGAAAGCCAAGTGTTCGTCCATCAACTCCGGGAAAGCCTGGGGGTTTTCGCCTGGTCTGTGCAAATCGCCTAAGAAGCCTTCCGTATACATGGACCTTTCCAGGTCCCCAGGTCCAGAACCAGTAGTAGCTCCAGAACCACCAGAACCACCAGACTTAGAGTCCGAACCAGACTTAGGGTTCGAACCAGACTTAGAGTTCGGACCAGACCCAGAACCCGAAACCTTCTTCTTCTTCTCCTTTTTCACCACGTCACGCTCATCCTTGGGCCCAAACATCTCGAGTGCCACCTCATCAATGATCGGCTTGAAGAGCCCCGGAGAAGCCCACTTCAACGCAGCAAGCTTCTTGGTCTCCCCCAAAAGCGCAGGCACCCCCGCATACCTCCTTGCCAACACCTCGTCACGGTGCTGCTCAATGTACTCCAAAATGCTATGTTTCACATCGTCCCGGCTCAAACTCACACCCACCCCCGCAGCACTCTCCATACCCTGCTCAGTGCTATTCTCCCCTTCACTCTTGATATACTTCAATGCTTCCAGCACCTGCAAGTTGGAGGCGAGGCGAGAATCCAAAACGGCCTGCGCGACCCACTTTCTGCGCGCCACTTCGCCCACTTCCGTGAACTCCTTACTTTCTACCGCCACTGTTTGCAACAAATTGAGTTTTTTGTCGTCCACAGGCCCCAGCACATTTGCTTGGGCTAGCATACTAAGGAAGGCGTCGCAGACCTTTTTGTTTTTGGTGAGTTCCGTGGATTTCTTGGCGTTCAAGCCAACGGCCTGTAATTGCGCTACCAAGTCGTCTTCGCTGGACATTGTGTGGTGGGACGTTGGTTGGTGGTGAATGTAGATTGAGTAGGAGGAAGTTTTGAGATGGTGTGGCTTGTGTGCAGTCGCACGTGACTGAAATCGCTGGAAGCGAGCCTTGGCCATCTTTTAGACTACAGATAAAGAAAGCTCGCCCGTAGGCTCGCTTTCTGAAGTACAGGAAGACTAAGAGGAGAATGAGAGGAGGAGAGTGTCTTGTCTTATTCGTCTTAGGCTAATCATTCTAGTCCAGTCTGTTAGGTCTGCCTAATGCAGAGTCTGACATAATCCTTGTTGTCCCACACTGTCAATTTAGTAGTCCAGTCTTCCTGGATCTAGCCCGACTTTAGTGTTATCCTAGTCAGTATAGTCTAGTCAGGCCTTGGTCCAGTCTATGATGAATTTGTCTTGCCCAGTCCAGTTTTGTCAGTAGCACTCAGTCTAGTGCTCTTGAAAGCCTCTTTATCAAACTCTGCCAGACTTTAATTAGGCTAAGTATACCTCAGCCTTTCTGTTGTTGTCTTTGTCTAGCCAAGCACACTCTGGTATAGAGTAGTGTGCATAGTTTGTCTGTCAGGGGTAGTAAAGTCAAGCATGGTCAAGTCTAGTGTGATTTAGACAAGAACAGTATAGCTTAGTTTGTCCACTCTGTCTGGTGTACCCAGTTATAGTCAGGCTTTTGTGTATCTTCAGTCTTTGAAAAAGTCTAGCTTCAGTCTTTAAAAAAAGTTTTCACTCTAACTCTGATCTGTCCATCTTTTTCTCTCTCAGTTATTTTTCAGAGCCTCGATCTCAATTCCTCATGAAGTCATAAAAGACCTCTGCAAATTGGTCTGGATTGTCAAGGTACAAGTGGTGACCGGCATTGTCCAATGCTTTATAAGTAGCGAGTTTGGGCTTGCCCTGGGCCTGAGCCAAGTCATTGATCTCCTTAGTGATCTCCATTCCTGCATCCCGGCTCATCCAGTCCTTATCTCCGTACATCCACAAGGTAGGGAGATCCATCTTGACAAACTCTTGTGGACACCTATCCAACAATGGCAACCTTGCAAGTGCTCCATAGGCCAAAACACGTGTTATGGCGTACTCGCCGCTTCCCAGAGCCTTGAACACCCGGTAGAAATAGTTGTGGATGCTCTGGAACTTCTCGGGGTCGGTAAAGTAGATATGCGAGAAACGGTGGGTGGTCCAGTTGGAGATCATCTTGGGGCGGATGATGCCAAAACGTCGCACGAGCGAAAACGGAGAAAAGTGCTTGCTCCAGAGATACTCAATAGTCTTGTTTCGGCGTGTTCCGGGCCGTTGGTCCTTGATATCTGGGGTTTCCGGCTGCGAGCCCGCTCCAATAGTATCAGTATCAGCACCTAAATCGCCCTTTGTCGGAGGATTCACAATGTCTTCCTGGTTGGCCGATAATTCCCGGGAGATTTCCACCTCGGGCAACTCGGCATCTTCCCTGGACTTCTCGCCCATTTGCGCCTCGGGCGTGGGCTCGTGTTTCAACAAGGAATTGGCGTTCCTCTCCACGCCCACGGGGCTCAACAACACCAACTTCTCGATCATCCGGTATGCAGAACCCTTGTCGTCGCTATAAAGCTTTTGGTTGTACTTTCTGGCATATGCACAGCTAAGGTAGCCTCCAAAAGAGTGACCTATCAACACAAAACGCTCGATTCCCCTACGCTTGCGCCACTCCTCAATGGTATCGATAAACCAATCTTCATTGGCGTAAATATCCTCTTTGGTAGAATCGCCCAAGTTGGGATATGAAGGCCGGGCCGAAAAGCCAAACCCAAGCATGTCTATAGCATGCACACGTACACCAGGGATGGCCGAGAGTTTCTCGAAATTATCAAAAAAAAGCCCTAAAGATGCTGCGTACCCGTGCACCAACACTATATCTTTGACAGTATCCGTAGTGGCCGGCGAAAGGCTTAGCAGGCCCGGGTCTCCGTCTTTCTGGATGTTTTCAATGTAAAACTCGTGGATATGGTTTCCATTGCCAATATCCGTGTCGATGATTTTGGCCTCTCTTTTGCCGTCGGATTTGGGGAAGAACGAGAGGTATGAAAGAAGCTTGTGCTCAACATTCTGGTCACTCCACTCTCCGGAGATTTCGTGCCGGTACCAGTCCAGAAAGGATGTTTTCCAAGTGTAGGGAGGTCTTTTCCTGCCGTCGTTGAACTCGTTGACTTGTTTCAGTTCCGTCATATCAAGTCTATAAAAACAGTCGATCAAAATACAGCCAAGCAAAAAATGCAGACACTTAAGTCAATGACAGCCAATATAATGTTATAAGCCTGATGTCTGGTATACGCCTGGTTCCTGATATAAGCGGGAATGTATATAAAGGGGTGGTATATATATCTGGTCAATAGGAATCGGTATGGTCCTGTGTCTTCCACAAACTGGTGTTTAGAGTTGTGTTGTGGAATAAATAGTGGTATTTAAGGTGGCGATAGAATGACGGTCGGCTGGACTGGGTGCGAACCGATTGATTGCGCGCATCACGGAGAAAAGCCTAATTTGGAATCAACAGATCTCGTGTGCAATATGCAGGAAGGACAATCCCGGGGTTTTCCCCATCAAGTGTCTCGTGAATTATTTAATGAGCTCGTTGAATAGTGTGGTGGTAGGATAAGACGGTAGTCCAATGTGGGTTTATGGTATGACACGAAGGTACTTCATTGTGTTGGTTTGTTGGTTGGGAGGGCTGAAGGCCATATAACCGTGTGTCAGACTTTAGTTGTCGCACCACCAAGTAGTACTTATTATTGTATTCGTTGATGGTTCCTTCAAGGGCGAATCTGGGTTTCTTAGATAATCGAGGATATGACGTAGGTGTATGATACCTCTAAGAGCCAGCTCCTGCGTATGGTAGAGCCTAGAGTGTATATGATATATACACCGAAATGCCGGGAATTCTACCCGAAACCCTTCAAGAAGCCACAAGGAAGGCTGGCCTAAAATCAAACGAGTGATGTATTTGGTAATGATTAAATATTTTGCAGCCAGATCTGGAGTAGGAATGACTGATAGATCTATATGAAGTTAATATAGTACTATCGATCCCCAGGCATAACAATCGACATCAATATTGACTTTGTCCTTTGAATTTGACACTTTGAATTTGACATTTTTAATAAGATAGTGGTGTGGTAAAATGGTCCGACAAACTCTGTAGACGTATCCACACCATTAGAGTCTTGTTAAAACATCTGTCACTTTCATGGTTATTTGTATTCGTTGCATGGTGCCTCAAAAGAAGGAATCTGAGCTGTTTGAATCACGGCGGAGAGAAAGTTAGACAGCCCATATTTGGCTGGTAACTTACCAAGATAGCTGGTTGTCACCGTCGAATACGAGTAGGATAATCTTAGACTCCAATTGCTTCATGTTTAGTGGATTACCCGCAGTAGATCTAATAGATTGAGGAGGCTCGTGTTTCCAGCCATCTTCATCTCCATTCTATTTGTTCACTATTTCTGGTATACATATTGTACACCAGGCAATATACCACTCTGGTTGATATTGCATTACTCTGTGACATGATAGTCATGTATAATTAACACGTAGTATGCGATATGTAATAAGCACTGAGCAGTGTCCTAGTTAACATGACATTTTGAACCAGCCAGTAAGAGCACTCTCTTCAATAGAGGTATGTGGGACTGTTTGTATAAGAGTCAAAAATTCTGAACAAAAAACAGTGAAGTTGGTTCTGAACAAAAGTAGTGAAGTTGAGAGAAAAAAAAAGTAGTAGATTTGAGGCAAAAAAAAAAGAGGGAAATGGCTGTATTTATATTTTTGGGGGCGGGGAGTGCGGGGGCTCGTATTTGCAGCCACCGCGAAACCCCTCATGATTTGTCTATAAAAGCCCCATCCGCACCTCAAAATTGAGTATCATAATTTGGTTATTCATCCTGTATGTACATATATTGAGCTGTTTATTCTTATCATTTTGTGATTTTGACTATTGATATTTTACTGGACTGATGCTGGCCTCACTTGTTCTAGAGTCGATTCTAGAGTTGTATACAAGTATGAGTCTCTAAATTGTCAGGTCAACAGTATTATCAAAATACATTTTGAGGAATATCAATACTGGGACATTAACATAAAGTCTTACTGTTTTTTACGGTGATTTTCCAGGCTTTCTGAATCCAAGTCTTTAGTGAATCCCAGGCCTACTAAGCATATACAGTACTAGAGGCGCAGAGATGAAAAGATGTTCCAACTTTAAATTGTTTTAATGTTCCTCATTCATATGTTGTTATTATTTTGGCATTAAATCTTATCATTCTTTTAAAAGAATCTGTCCACCATCTACTGCCAATAGCTAAGGCTCTATGACTATCCACTATTGTATGGATATTACCTATGACTACCAACAAGTACTAAATACTACCTACTGGTACTAAAAAGATACTGCCTACCATGGTAGTTATGCTAAATTTTTTATGACCATCTACCAATTATCTGTTAGATTTTAGTACATTTATGCTGTTATGTTCTTTGGTACATTGATGCCCTAATGATACTATGGTCGTTGATGGCTCCTCAAAGAGAGAAACCAAGGTGGTTTATATAACTTGGAAAAAAACGTGGCAGTGAAAAACTCTCCATCAGAACAATATTAAGGAATTATTTGGAATATTCGAAAGGGCCATCATAGTACTTCTTACGACGATGGCTTTGACACAGCGTTTTCAATGGCCGTTTCGAAATTGGACAGAGTAGGCTTCAAGATACTTTTATAGATGGGGTCGTGTCTATGGTGGATCTAACAAACTCTTGAATTCTTTATCTCTCTGGAAAAAGTTAGTATCCGCGGAACAAGAACAAGAAAATGGGAGCTACTCTACTCATACTACTGCTTTCAGTCCATCACGGTCAAACTATATCTCGAGTGGCTTAACTCTTACGGTGTACCAAAGCACGAGTCTATTAGGAGAGTTGAGAATCGGAACGCATTGGTTGCAAGACAAGCTCAAAGGGGACCATTTATTTCTTCATGGGCTCTTTTAGTGGTTGTGTCTTTAACCATGAATTGCGCTCCTTGTATGAAAAAATCTCGAGAAAATAGAGTGATAGGGTACTCCAAAATAACTAGAGGAGCAATGGTACATCCGAAGAAGAGTCTGGGAAGTATTGGTGCCCATAGTGGTATTATTGGGAGATCATTTTCTGATGGAAGTTGTATAATGAAGCATTTGGGGTGGACTTCATTAGGTGACAAGAGTGTACTCTTTGTTTAATAACTATGGTGGACCATAGCAGCATGTGGAGCATACTTAATATTGCACCAAAGTGGATAATGGCATATGGGGACAACGATATTGCATATGAAGGAGCCAGTGAATGGCAATAATTAGGGATTCTAAAAGTAAACCCAAAAAGTTAGAGTTCCCAAAAGAAAGAACCTTTAGCTAGGTTTCCTCCACTATTGGCTCATCTGTCAAAGCTTAATTGAGGACGTGAGGATTTGAGCTACAGCTTGTTCATTTCCATTCATCCACAATGGTGTGTCGGTGAAAACGGGTGCAAGGCCTCCACCCTACTATATTTTACTAGGTTCTACCTATTGAATCTAACTTAAATATGATTGGGTTTATTCCTTTTGATACTATACTTTATGTGTAAAAGGGATACTTCATAGGTTATTCTATATTGTATACCATACGTACCATTATACTATCTGATGTATATATGATTTATGTAAGTATTCATTTTACCATTCGTATGATATATGGTTTTATGTATCTTATAATGAGTTAAAAAAGGTGTACCTAAATCTCCACACGCCAACAAAACGTTGACTCACGTCAAAGTCAAGTCACTATCATAGTCTGTCTGGGAACACTCCACGGCGTATTTCACCAAACATAATAAGTCAATTTTAGATTTTATTTATCATGAAATTGTAGTTGATCAAAATCCAAAATTAAGTATATTTTAGTTAACATTATAAAATATACTGTGTGGTATAATTTGAAGGTGATATCAGGCCTTATTAATATTCCCTTTAATATACTGTCAATCCGGTATATTCATTAATGTTAAGCAGTTGCTTTACCAGGGGTTGACGGGGTGTTGCGTCACATGACTTTTTTGGTTGTCCTTATAGATCCCAGGAGTAGCAGTCTGTCAAGCAGTAGTACTGTCTCACATCCACACCAGACAGTTATATGTACAGTATGCAGGGACAGTGTGTAAGAATCAGGTTTGGTAGCCTTAAGAATCAGATTTGGTAGTCTTAAGAATCAGATTTGGTAGTCTTAAGAATCAGACTTGGTAGTGTTAAGAATCGAATTTGGTAGTCTTAAGAATCAAATTTGGTAGTCTTAAGAATCAGACTTGGTAGTCTTAAGAATCAAAGTTTGTACTCTTAAGAATCAGATTTGGTAGTGTTAAGAATCAGACTTGGTAGTGTTAAGAATCAGATTTGGTAGTCTGTAAGGTCCAGAGCTGAGTATAGTAGTATTGGTGTAGTGGTGTGTTTGATAATAGAGCATTTCTTGGGTGATACTTGTAGATGCACTTTTCATCCAAGTGTAAGCACCCATTCCAAAATATGCATCTCTTAACATTTCTTTTAATTGATCAGTCTCCCAGTAGCTATGCAATTTGTTGTAGCAAAGTGTTCAAATAGGATATCACCCTCCCCAAAACAACGGGTCACTGAACTATCATTTAATTGAAATGTTGCAAACTACTAGACAATCCAACGCATCATACATGAATATCACAGGTAAATATGCATGCATTGACGAAAAAGAGCCAAGTCAAATTGCTAAAGCCATTCACAGCTTTGTTAGCTTTGGTGCTTTTCTCCGGGTAAGTCTAAAGGGTTAAAACTTCCAACGAAGACGAATTTTATACAAATCATTCATGCTTGGAAAATAATGTTGGTGGTTCCTGTATCATTTTGCATGCGGCCCAGCCATGAACAGTGGATGAGCAGTCAATGAACAGTGGATGAACAGTGGATGAACGTATAGGCACTGGACTACTCCACACGGAAGTACGACAGGCCACTCAACGACTCTGACTGCATAATAGGACTGGCTCTACTGGGCCAAAATGACCTATAGCTGTAAGTCGATCCTATAGCTGTAAGTCATGATTATCTAACACTATGGTATACTCTGACTCTGTCTGACTCTGACTATGACTGACTCTGAATATGAATGACTCTGACTATGACTGACTCTGACTATGACTGACTCTGACTATGACTGACTCTGACTCTGACTGACTCTGACTATGACTATCACTATGACTGACTATGACTTTGACTATACCATGACTTTTTGGGTGCTGACAATATAGAAGTGTACTGCCTGTACAAAAAGATTGTGGGTTCAATAACAGTTTAAGGAGTATGGAGAATGGCTGCGAAGGAAACGGGGAAAAATGACGAAAAGCTGCGAAGACTGGAGAAGACTGGAGACTGTGTGCGACTGCATACCGCGGGAGAACACGATCCACGTGACTCGCATGTGCGCCACACGACCCTCCATTAAGAAGTCGCGTGCGGGTCGTGCGGGCGCCCAAAAAAAACCCTTGCAACCTGTGCGACCTTGAAAAAAAAATTTTCCCTTTTCTATTCCCTCCATCTATATATCAATTTACAATGGTATGTGTGTTGGTGGACGCCAGGTAGGCGTTGCTTCGAGAACGGTGCTATGCATGGTTTCTGAATCCGAGCTTCTGTTTTCATACGGTGATGTCCATGTGTTGTCCAACTGTCCATCTGTCTAATGTCAGATCTGTCCAATGTCAAAGTGTCTAGACCACTGTCCAATCTGTCCAGGATATCTAAACCACCATCCAATCTGTCCAGAATGTCTAATGAAACTGTCCAACCACAACTGTCCAACGTGTTCAATGACAACTCTTGAACTAAAGTTTATGGGAACTCCCCATTGGTCATCGGACTAAAACATGGAAACCAGTCTAGTTCGATAAGTTTCTCGACTTAGGCTTTGGACTTTATCTCGACATTTAGACATGTGATTTTTCTGGGTTTTCCGGATAGACAGGCTTTTAACATTGAGATAGTTTCTCTCTTGGGCACTTTGCATTTCGCTTAATATTTTGGCATCAATACTAACATCCAGGACACTAAAACTCCAGTCACTCTTGCTAAGGTTATCAAGGTTTTGGGCAGAACCGGATCCAGAGGTGGTGTCACCCAGGTCAGAGTTGAGTTCTTGGAAGATGCTTCCAGAACCATTGTCAGAAACGTCAAGGGCCCAGTTAGAGAAAACGATATCTTATGCTTGATGGAGTCTGAGCGTGAGGCCAGAAGATTGCGTTAAGCCCTTGTTTCCATATCCCTCATTGTGCATTGCACGACTCGCCATTATGGTTTGTAATGTCATAATATACAATACTGAATCAAATCGTAAAACAGACAGAGTATTTTGTATGGTTATCTGTTAATTAACCTTTCCATCTACAACAGATCGTACAGCATATTCAGTAGAATTGATATGAATATGAGGTTATGACTATATTCAACGTGCTATACTATAGTGGTGCAGAGCACTAGTGGAGTCGTACCTGTATTAAGGTGTAGTTGTTAAATTCTTGTAGTAACGTTAAGTACTAAATCATATATACGTTGGTGATTCCTCAAAATAAGCAATCTGACGAATAGACAGGGAAGATTTTATTGAGTTCCATGACTGCATTTGGAAGCATTTAAATGCAGTACACTAATATCCCGTCTGGTCCAGTAGGGTCCAAATCTTGTGTTTTTGACCTAGTCTAGCGTATGCATTTTGGTTTATAGTATCTTCTATGCTCTACTCCATTATAATCTGGAAAGGATTTTACGGTCTAGTATAGTGTAGCCTGCATAATGTGTTCTATGACCTAGTCTATGTAATGTATGGCACTAAAGGGTATGGTAGTATGTATAGAGTAGATATAACTAGGAGTATCAGTGTATTTTAGATAACCATAGACTAGTACAATACAAATTTAGATGACGATATAAATAGGGTTTCAATTTTATTTAGATAACCATAGACTAGTACAATACAAATTTAGATGACGATATAACTAGGAGTATAATTTTTTTTATTTAGAAAACCATAGATTAGGAGTATAGCAGGTATAGAGAGGTAGAAGCATAAATGGATTAAATATCCTCAGTTTGCTTAGATCAGATTGCTCCTATTCAAATTATTCAAATGTAAGTACATGCAAAGACGTCAGCCAGGCGTGGTTCGCTTGTACTCGTGGTTGGAGTTTGTTAGCAAGTCTTGGATACACTTGAATATTTTGGTGGAGAGAAGCAAAGAACTAGCCACTTCACTATGGGACTTTCGTCCCGGTTGATTGCCCCAATGTGTTCCAATGTCTCCAAAACACCCACCTCTGCATATCTTTATGGGATGTGACCCGAAAAAAAGGCCGGACGGGGAAACAACTTATATGAGGGTGTTTATACGGGGCTCCATGGTCTTGTTTAGAAGTCCCGATATTTCGAGGAAAGCCCTATGTTTTTTTAAGCCTGAAGGAAGACCCAGGCTGCGTGTGAGAGGCCCCAAAAAGAGGACTTGAGTATATGCCAAATTGTACTTACATACTGAAAGTGAACTTGACTAATGCAGTGAAAAGCTAATGGTCCCGCTCATTTGACTTCCTAGCTCACCTCTTTGTGACTTACTGGAATTGGCTGATTACGACAAACTGGAGTTTCGTGTACATTTCATGGATACTGAGATTATGTAATATGACAACAAGATAGACACAAAAGTTATACAGAGTATAATGTGTGAGCTGCTACACCTTGGCCTTGATTTTTGCTAAATCACCCAGATAAGGGTTAACTTACAAACGATTTGCTCTCTCGTGACTTACTTATTGTCAACTTAACTATAGTCAACACTATGGAAGAATTAAAGTCTTCTATGTAATCTATAAATAACTTTCATTCTTTCTATATAATCTATAAATAACTTTCAGTCTTTCTATGTACTCTATGTATAACTTTCATTCTTTCTATGTAATCTATATATAACTTTCATTCTTTCTATGTAATCTATATATAACTTTTATTCTTTCTATGTAATCTATGTATAACTTTTATTCTTTCTATGTAATCTATGTATAACTTTTATTCTTTCTATATAATCTATATACAACTTTCATTCTTTCTATATAATCTACATACAACTTTCATTCTTTCTATATAATCTACATACAACTTTCATTCTTTCTATGTAATCTATATACAACTTCTTCACTTCAAAGTAACAAGCTCCTCAGTAGAGGATGAGTCATATTTGGTGGCTCATATCTTGATGGTTCCAAATTCTGGCAAGATTTCTGGAGACTAGTTGGTTTAGGCCCGGTCTAGTTTGGAATTTTTTTAGCTCACATTATTCCCACATCAACCCCACCACCCACTTTAAAAACAGTTTGATACTGTATCTGGGAACCGTGGCCTGTTTCAAAAAGAAAGCCTTCGCAGGAAGGTGGCCTCTTACAACCTATTTGAACACCCGGGTACAACGCCCATGTTAGATTCTATAGTAAGAGCCTTGCATCCTTACACCATTTGAAAAACAACAACTAGTCAAGGTATTTTTCTTGCCCTTAGTTTGTTTACTTATTCTAGTCCAGTCTATATATCTCTATACTGGTAACTACTCCATTCTATATTATCAGTTATAATGTATTGATGGTTCAAAATGGTCATTGTTAGAATCAGGCGGCGGAGGCTTCATGATACCTCTATGTCTAGATGCCTGCCTATAGGGATCTAAAATGGAGTAAGTCTCTATGTTAATAATTAATTTGCTATGTGTACTATATTCCTGTGTCTCATGTTAATAATTAATTTGCTATGTGTACTATATTCCTGTGTCTCATGTTAATAACTAATTTGCTATGTGTACTATATTTCTGTGTCTCATGTTAATAATTAATTTGCTATGTGTACTATATTCCTGTGTCTCATGTTAATATCCAGGTATGCTAGTGGCCGTGTAGCGACTATGTATCTACGAACAAAGTGGTGTACTCATGCAGCATCTATATGTAGCATGTGTATTACTCTGATCAATCATAGAGGCAGATATAAATAGGGTTTCAGACCAATCCATCATAGACACCGTAGTCAGTAGTCAGTAGTCAGTAGTCAGTAGTACACTGTAGTACACTGTAGTACATTGTATAGTGTACATATAGTGTAGTACAGTAAAACACAATATACAGTTTGATACAGTACAGTACAAGTAGTGAAATACTTTAGTAGAAAACTGTATAGAAAATAATGGCCCAGTCGTTCTCATCACTTGTTGGTGGGCTCTACTATGTGGAGAACATATGCGCCGTATTAGTAGTATAGTAGTCAGTATAGTATAGTGTAGTAGTCAGTATAGTATAGTGTAGTAGTCAGTATAGTATAGTGTAGTAGTCAGTATAGTATAGTGTAGTAGTATAGTAGTAGTCAATATTAGTAGTCAGTATTAGTAGTCAGTATAGTATAGTGTAGTAATAGTAGAGTAGAATATTAGTAGTAGAGTAGAGTAGTAGTCAGTACTAGTAGTCAGTATTAGTAGTATAGTAGTATAGTATAGTGTAGTAATAGTAGAGTAGAATATTAGTAGTAGTATAGTAGTATAGTATAGTGTAGTAGTAGAGTAGAATATTAGTAGTAGAGTAGTAGTAGAGTAGCAGTAGCAGTAGAGTAGTAGTATCGGTTCCTAAGTCTCTATTCGTCTTCAACTTGTTTCAAGAGGTGTTACTGAGAGCTACAAAATAGTATGGTCAGTTGGTCAGTTAGTATTACAAGTCCATAACTACTACTGGGAGACTCATGGCATAATGTAATTTCATTACTACTCTAGGACTCAATTCTATACGCTTTTAGGATTTGAGTCTATAGTACTCTAGTAATCGAGTTTATACTACTCTAGGACTCAATTCTATACTACTCTAGTAATCGTATCATCAGACTACTCCAATGCTCATGGTACACTGTAGGACCACTGTATCATTCCTAGTAAGTCTAGTAGGCTAAACAATTCCTTAATTAGGTAAAGATTAAAAGTAAAGAATTCATTTTTGCGTTTAGACTTTTCTCTGTGCCGTCTTTTCTTTGCCATTTCTACCATGAATGAAGTGCACCTGTTGCTTTGCACCCGTTTGGTCATCTACTATGCATCCTCACAGCAATCCGTTAAAAGTGCTACATAGTATAGTAACATATAGCATTAAATAGTGAATATACAAACTAGACATATATAGTAATATTACTAAAATTCGCTAGACCTTTGCATAATGCTTGGTTGGCGCGGTGTACGGATGTCCATATATATCAGTGAGAAAAACATCATACTCCACCACCATGTCCGACTTGGAAGACGACTTGTTGGCGCTCGCCGGCGGCGACTCCGGCGGCTCGGAAAACGAAATGCTGGATATTCCCTTAAAGAGAACACGTGGCCCCCGGCTGAAAAACGTCCATTCCGCCCAGGTTCTGGACGAAGACGACAACGATGCCTACGACGGCGTAGAAGACGACAACGACGATGACAACGACGACGATGGCTACAACTCCGAGGACCTCGTCAACCCGTACCCCTTGGAAGGCAAGTACAAGGACGAGGCGGACCGGGAGGCGCTTCTTGAGATGGACGAGATTGAGCGAGAACAGACACTTTTTGAGCGGTCCCAGGAAATGGACCGGTTCAACGAAAAGCAGTATTTGCAGCAGAGAATGAAACAGCAGCGGGCTCCGGGCGTGGAGAAGAAAACGCGGTCTTCCAGTCGGAAAACTGGCCCTGCTTCGTCCAAACTGAACAAGCTCAATGAGTTACGGAAACAGAGAGAGCAGAACCGCCGCAAACGAGACGATTACGAGGATGACGGCGAGGACGAAGAAGATGAGGACGGTGAGGACGATGTGCAGGAAGACGAATACGACGAGGACGACTACGATACCTATGGAGATAGTTCCGGGGTTGTGTGGGGAAGCGGGAAGAGCAAGTTCAAGAGCCGCAGTTTTGAAAGAGCCACTGCTGCGGATATCAACAAGATCCGCGTGGGCCGCAGTTTCTTGAGCAAATACCTCTACCACCGCAGTTTCTTGGAGACCATCAGCAAGACGTTCGGTAAGATCAATGTGGGGGTGGATAGGCGGACCCGGCAGCCTATATACCGGGCAGTGCAGATCGAAGAAGCAGTGCATCATCCAAACAAGCAGTACCGCGTTGGAGAGGGCAAAACGGATGTGTATTTGGTGGTGAGTCAGAACCGGACGCAGAAAAAAGAGTTCCCCATCAACGTGTTCAGTGATGGAGATATTACCAGTGAAGAGTTCGAGCGGTACATTGCTGAGTTGGGCAAGACCAACGAAGACGTGGCATACCGTGATGACGTCAACGAGAAGGCCGAGCAGTTGCACAACTTGATGAACAGTGGGTTCTCCAATAAGGACATCGATGAGATGGTGTCCAAGAAACAGAAGTTGCAGAAAGGCATCTATGCGTACGATGCCGTGTACCAGAAGTCGCGTGTCATGGACCAATTGAAGGTCGCTAAGCAGGACAACGACTTGGATAAGGTCAAGGAGTTATTGGACAAGTTGAAGGAGCTCGAGAAGGTCCTCTACAAGGACAATGAGCGCACGCTGCAGAGTTCTTCCACCAGTATGTCCAAGGTCAATGAGCGGAACCGGAAGTTGAACCAGATCAATATCCGGAACGCCGAGGTCAAGTCACTGATGTTGAGGAAAACGGCGGACTTGGCCGATGGAGACCCGTTCCTGCGGTTGAAGACCACAACCCGGATCTTCTACCAGGACTTGGTCAACGAAGAAAACCAAAAGGCTCTTCAGGATGCACGTGATAACTACGATACCATGTTGGCGGAGAAGAGTGAACAGGAGGCCAAGATTGCGTCCAGTACGTACCGGGTCTTGGGCAACTTGGACCTGCTCATTGCCCTGGTCTCCAACGATTACGTCCCTGCAGTATAGCAGTAGTGCATATTGCACAAATCTATCAAGTCCTTTGGGATTGGTGGAGATTATGGGATTGTGTTATGGGTTATGTTCTGGGTAAAGGACAGATTAAGTTCTGTTAAGTTGTGGGTGTGGGTTCATAACCCGTCTATCAAAGTGTTTTTAGTGTAGTGTATACAAACCAACCAACTACCACACTACCTACCACTTACTGTATACAAAGGCACTGTCCTTACTATTTCTGTTACAAAAAACTATCTTTGGCATCAGCAGTACAATACTACTACTCTATGTACTACTCTATGTACTACTCTATGTACTACTCTATGTACTACTCTATGTACTACTCTATGTACTACTCTATGTACTATATTAGGAGAGCAGTGAGTGTAGTCAATTGTGGAGTAGAAGGTCATGCTTATGATCACTCGATGAACACTTTAGTATTCTCGTTAGTGTGCTTGTCATAATGTGTCATGTATAGAGGTAGCATGAGACGGCATGATGATCCAGCAGTACTTGTATCCACCATTGACTCCACTCACTGGAAGACACAAGTACTAACACAATAATCCTTCAATAATCCAGTCGATCTGGTGATAATACAGCAGTATATCTGGTGATTAGGCAGGTAGAAACCAACAACTAGGACCCAAGTCGATAAAGAGAGCCCGAAACACCAAGGTGACAAGGCTGTGCCAGTTCCATTCCAGTAAAATTAAGAGAGTGGGCCAATTGGAGCTAAAGATCAAGGAGTTGCTGAAGTCCAAGGATAAGTTGGCTTCCGAGAACCACTGGTTAAGGAAGATCCCGAAATTCATGCAATAAAGAGACTGCGAGGCCGGAAAGTTGTGGAAAGTCGTAGTGAGTTGATGGGAACTGTGCTCATAGAAACCTCTGATTGGACCAGCAATAATGTCGTCATTGAGTTCAAAAACCAGCTTTTGTCCTACTGTGCCATCACCCTGAATATGACTTCGATGTCATTTCAACAAAGTCGTTCAACAGCCATAAACGATGGGCTTAGTTGTTCCAGGCCACTCTGACTTTTGGCCCATCCAAATTGACCATGAAGGATTTCTAAGTAAGATCAAACCTGACTAGTGACTTCTTCAAAATCCTGGCAAGATCATACATCAATCTTCGAACGACATAGAACCTGAATATAGACTTGGAGTATCTCGAACTCCAACTCATGGGCCTCATAAATCTTGGATCATGAAATGTATTTGTTCCATCCTGAAGACACATTGTAAAGTAGGCATTGAGAATGTAATTTGTTGATGTGTAGCTCTATACTATTCACAACAATACAACACCGCCTATCAGTAGTGCCTGATCACTGGAGGATAAGTATCATAGCCATACCAGTACCCTATTCTCAAAGGCATTTTGCTGTATCAGTTATTGGAGGCGCTATTTTGTAAAATAGTGTCCCAGGTACTCGAGTACTGTATAGATCCCGAGGTATCAAACGACAAAGCTTTATTTTGAATGTTTGAAGGCTCAATTTTTTGATGGCAATTCAGAGCCCGGATTTGGACCCGGACAGACTTAACTGGCACCACCATTCAATACCCACAGACCTCGTATATATACTAAATATACCCAGAATAATATCTTTCAGTATCTTAAAAGCTAATTCTCATAATTCACCATTGACAAAAGGAGCATTTTGTTGAGTTGTTTCTGACATAACCGAGTACAGTTTTGACAGATTACTCTTAAACCATATTGTATTAATGTCATAAAGTCGAATGCTTCTCAAAGCTAAGTCCGCTTATATGCTCCAAAAGAAATAAAGGATATTTTCAGAGAGACATTCAACTAAAATTCTCTAGAAAAAAGTCAACCAATTAGACACATCTCTGGAACAAAGCAGCTAGCGCCCCAGATTTTTGTCAAGGTAGCAGTGCCTGACATCAATTTAACCCCCAATTTCCATCTTTTCAGTCGTTTTCAACGTATTCATTGTGACTTTTTTAACGATGCGTTCCAGCTGATACTTTCATAGCATTATCGGCTTGATGACACTTGAAATGACACTATGACACTTGAAAATGCCACTTGAAAATGACATCTGAGAATTTCACTCAACGTGAACCATACTCTGCAAAGCTACTTCATGTGTAGAATTGATGCTCGAACTACAGGTAAAAAAATCTGTGTAAGGTCGCGGCGGGGGGGCTTTATATATTAGTGAGGCTACGTTTTCGCAGCCATCTGCAAGCCCCTGAACACTGTGCTCTTGTGTCAGGAAACGCGGCCTATGAACTATAAAAGGAGGTCTCGCCCCCCTTAGAATACATACTTTGTATATGACTTTTTATAGGGCGTTCTGGGGCTTCTTATAGAGCTTCTTATAGAGCTGCTTATAGGGCTTCTTATAGGGCTTCTTATAGGGCTTCTTATAGGGCTTAAACGGTTTTTACACCTTTTTGTTTTTCTCTAGATAGAGACAGTTCTAGCTATAGAGGTTTACGAGGTATAAAAAGAAAAATTCCTGCATGTCTATATACACAATTAGTTGGTCAATCCCATTGTTACATGGACAGGTCCCTGAAACCTTAACATTCCTCCCTTCATCCAATTGGTCAGGTCTCCTAAAACTCCAGCTTACATACAAACTCCGTTTCGAAACCTTGACAAACATCTTAAAACATCTTTGGGTTTAGTGTCTGGAAATATATACTAACTTCAGTCTGTTTCTTGGAAACATTTTGCTTGCTCAGTACAGTTTTGGAAGGGATAACAGTGCATTTCCGGAGGTACTGTATAACCCGAATCCTACATATGCCTCAAACCCTACATCAAATCTAACTACTGCAGCTCATACAGTACAGTGTTAGTCTTAGCTAGGATACTGATTTAAGTTATCACGTGGGTGGTACATACAATCATCACCAAATTTTACCACACTACAGGACTACAACAACATTATACCAAAATGAATAACCCAAATATATACGAGAACTAAATAATCAACCATAAAAATCAGTTGTTTGTTCAGTAGAGTTCTCGGATGAATTGCTGGCGAAGCTCATGGCGCTCGAGTTCCTTATCGTATATGGAATTGTCATCGTGGATATCGTTCGGGAGCTCAGAGTAAAACGACTCAATGGAGTCCACGGATGAAACGGTGGACACGTCGTCCTGGTCATAGTACCCCATACGCGAGTCCAAGGCTGCAGTTATGTTCCAGCCAAGACTATCAGCGAAATAAGAACTCGAGGTTGTTTTTGCTAATTCTGCTCCATCGCTCTCAACTGCAGTTTCAGATGCGTCAGAAGAAGGTGTTGGTTTTAAGCTCGATTTGCTGCTCCTTCTGAACATGTTCTCACACGAGTTGGATTTGGAACGCATCAACGATAACTTGGACGAAATTCGGTAGAAAATATTGGACCTGGCCTTGAGCCCACGGCTGCTCTGAACTTCACAGGGGAGATCAAAAGTAATGGTTCCATCGTCGCCGACATAGTACACCTGGTTCAAGAGCGGATCAAACTTTGTTTCCCACATATTACTTAATGGAGATTGAGCTAGACTGGATGGAGACCAAATAGACTAGATGAACTGGGGATTGAAACCAGTTGTTTCTAGTTTTGTTGAAGTTGGGGTGTGGATCGGGTCTGAATAAACTAACAGACACGTCTAAAGTCTAGAAGTATAAAATAGAAGGATGAAGTACGGAGAAGGAAGTACTCAGTGGAATTATAACGGGGCCGGACTATTTACCGGAGGAAGATGAAGAAGGAAGAAGGAAGAAAAAGATAGGGGTGAAGAAGAGAGAGATTACGAGTTCACGTGGGAGGGGGAGGAGGGTATATATATTCTGGGGTTGCTTAGAAATGGGCTACACGCACCAGTACGCACGCGGGCCCAAGAAGGTGGTGGCGGCGCACGGAGAAAGGCTCAAAACGGACACGATAGGAGGTTTACGGGACTCTGGGGCCGCATCCGCACATTAACCCCGGTCCCCGAGCGGCTCGGAACATCCGGGGCTTCCGTTCCGGTCGCAGAGGAATTTGTTTTCCCGATTGGGAAGTTCGTTTCATCATTGAAACTAATCTTCTGCAAAACTGCCTCTCGAAATCCCACCATGAAATTTGTTGTGTTTCATGATCGCCCTGACGGCTTACTCATCCAATTCGGCCGCGTGTGGTGGCGATGATTATCCGCATTGCTTTGTGCAGTCTGTTTTTTTTAGTGCGATTATGTAAGCGCACTGGGTGTCTCGGACTTGCTTCCGATGACAAGTCAAGAGGTGGGCAAATTCGGATTCCGACTTGGTGATCCGTATTCCGAGATTAAACCTCCACGCTGATTTTTCAACCCGATACTTTATCCCTGCTTCTGTCCTTTAGGGTTTTGCGTTGGTTTAGTGGGTGTACGATTGCCGCCAAAGATATATATATATATCTTTATTCATAGGCTACGAGTCTATAAAAGATGCTTCTTTGTGGTGTACAGGTCCTTCTTTTGCTTACAAATACGTGGTGCACCGGTCTGTATGGAAGCATTAGTGTACACGTTCCTGGTCACGTGCTTCAATGTACTGGTGCAGTGTACTTGTTTTGCTTGTTTACTTTCCCTGGTGTACGGGTGTCAACGGACGCGGTGGGCGAGTTTACAGCCGCACCCGAATCTCGCGACAGCCGAAGCAACACCCGATTGAGCGGGATATCCGAGGTCCCGCAGATTCGAGGTCAACCGCGCAACAGCCGGTGGTCAAGAAACAGGCAGTCAGTCCCAGGCCAATGCATCGTTTGACCCAAACCAATAGAGGCGATTAGGACCACGCACGCCGCACGTGACAACCGAGAGAATGGAGATCACGTGACCCCACGCACCCCGGAGTACTTCTCGCCGTCCCCTCACACCACTTTCTCTACTTCTACTCCCCCAAAATGGTCTCCGCCGAATTCACCCAAAAAGTATGTACCCACCACTCACATGTACTAGTCTCCACTAGTCCGTTTACTAACACCAGGCCGAATCTGTCAACGCTTTGCCCAAGCGTCCTTCCGACGACGAGTTATTGAACTTGTATGGATTGTACAAGCAAGCCACCGTAGGCGACAACACCACCGCCAAGCCCAGCTTCTACGACTTGAAGGGCAAGTACAAGTGGCAAGCCTGGGAAGACTTGAAGGGTACTTCTCAGGAGGAGGCAGAGACTAAGTATATTGCTTTGGTGGACGAGTTGCTTGAGAAGTACAACTGAGCAGACTGTCTCAGTCAACGACAATGGTCCGGACATAGCAATTATTGATAAGTGTGTGCATTGGCAATTGGCAATTGGCAATTGAGACAAAATCAATTGTTCAGTCTTGCATAAAATCAATTGTTCAGTCTTGCATAAAATCAATTGTTTTAGTCTTGCATGACTTGTTGGATCTACGAAGATGTGCAGTAAGTAGTAATGAATGCATACAGCTCAAGTAACAGATGGAAAGCACTAGTGTTATTCGTGTTAGATTCTATGATTACTTAAAGTATAGGTGTTCACTAAGCATCAGTGGTATTTGGTGTGCTAGTACCAGCCAGTGATATTACCATTGGATAGTACCAGTACTGGGGCTAGGACTTGATAGTACTTGGCCAAGAGAGTAGTACTGGGCAGAAGTGGTATTAGGGCAGGAGTAGCACTATTAGGAGCTGAACTAGACTTTAGGGTTACAATAGACTGAAGAAGATAGGGGGGTGGAGCGACAGGAATTTGATAAATGCACTTCAACATTATTGCAAGCTTTTCTTTCTTCTTTCATTTCCATCTATAGTCAACCAGTAGTACTAATCATTAACCATTAAGTCAGTCAGTATTGTATGCCAGTACTACCACCAGTTGTTAGTAACAGTAGTCAGTACTACGCGTGCATAGACAGTATGGAGAGGTAGAGTTCTACTGCATCTAGTAGACGTAGACTGTCAAACGACATCGGAAGTGTTTATTTGACTGTTAAACGAAAACTGCACTTTTTATTCGACTGAAAACAGATAACTACTATGGTGGTACTGGGTAATTGAGTGATACATGGAGGGCGTGATTATCTTAGTACTACCACTGAGTGGGCAGATCACAGCATCTTTGGGGATTTGAAACTAGCCATTGATTACCGAATGAGGCTTGGATGTTGCAAACATATTTGGTTGAAAACAAACACTCCAGGTGTACAAGAAGAGTGGTGTTCAGTGTGACTATAGATCTAATCAAAGTAGACAGAAAAAGGGACAGAAAAAGGGATAGAAAAAGGGACAGAAAAAGGGACAGAAAAAGGGATAGAAAAACGGACAAAAAAACACACAGAAAAACGGAAAAAAAGACACAGAAATCCAGGCAAATTGTAAATATGGTATCTGTTAATAGTACTGACTCCTAGTTTAGCGTAGCATGGTGTTATTGGGACCATAAGACCATAGAACCTCCGAAGTGAGGAAGTAGTCAGGCCATAGTAAGCATGAAGACTGTTTGTTAGGGCACATAAATACCTGTATATTTCCACTAGAAACGCCATAGTAAGCCTAGTAAGCCTAGTAAGCCTAGTAAGCCTAGTAAGCCATAGTGAGACATGTGACATATAGTGAGACATAGTAAGCCATAATACATGGTACTATGCATGATCAGGTATTATGGAGTACTCAGAGTATAAGGAATTAGAGTGCATCCTACTGTGTACTACAATGTAGCACTTGATCGATACTAATGCTAAAATCGACTACTATGACTACTGGTGTACCTCTAGTCCTCATGACGCTCACGATACTTGACATACTAATGCTCGTATCATTAAACTATACAACACTATATTGTACTGCTAAATACTACTAGACTGTACTAGACTTACTATAGTGTCTTATAGTACTGAATTCTAAATGTTACTATGGTCTATACTGTACTATACTGTACCACACTGTAATGTGCTAGACTATACACTGCTTAGATTTTTTGTGACCCACCATATCGGATCCAACTACTATACTATACTACTTTACAGTACGTTGTCAGATTCTGTGACGTTAAGACACTATCTTTATATTAATTGTGATTATTCAAAGGAGGAGGGCTGCTTTATTAGAGTATCGAGAGAAAACGTGGCTTCGGAAAACATACCATATTAAACCATAAAAATACCATATTAAACCGTAATAATACATTAAACCGTAAAAATACATTAAACCGTAAAAATACATTAAACCATAAAAATACCATTTTAAACCATAATAATACCATATTAAACCATAATAATACCATATTAAACCATAAAAATACCATAGTAAACCATAATAATACCATAGTGAACCATAAAAATACCATATTAAACCATAAAAATACCATAGTAAACCATAATAATACCATATTAAACCGTAATAATACATTAAACCGTAATAATACCATAGTAAACCATAAAAATACCATATTAAACCGTAATAATACCATACTAAACCATAGTAAATCATAGTATTACCGGCTGCGACGGATGAACAATGGACGTGGCAACCTCAGTTTAGAAAACCATAGTACTTCGCTATGAGTACATGGAAATTTTGTTTTATGGGTATTGCATTGACCAAAGTAGCTACGGTGAATATCCATGAAGTGCTGTAATGAGAAACGGCCCTCGTCAGTCTTGTAATTCATGAGTGCCAAAAATGTCTTCCAACAGATACCCATTGATCATGCCGTGGGTTTCACATTTTGAACAGACACAAATTCGGTTGAGAGCTTTTGTTGTATACAATTAGAATTATCATGGCCTGGGGCTTTAGCCTTTTATTAAGGAGTCTAAGCTTTTAACGACTTCTAAACTGAATGCATCTTTCCAGGAACAATAGCCTAAACAGTCTAAGAAGTATTTTGATCGGCTGCTACTATTGGGAACTCTCTCGTTTGGTGATATGGTGCTTCTGTTCCCCTGCATAATCACTTCTACCTCCACAAGTGTTTTCAAATCTTTGTTCCCTGTATAATCACTTTTATGCCACAAATGATTTTATGTATGTTGTAACAAGGTACCATTCTATACGCACCATGTTAGATCCACGATCGGCAGGGCCCTGTCTTTAGAGGATTCATGAAGCCTTTTTTTGATTGTAACAACGGCCATTCCAAATGCCGTGTCACAGCCATTGCTACATGAAGTACCACAATGGCCTTTTCCAATATTCTGGAACAATCCTTACCTTTGTTCTAGTGGACCATTTCGCTACTACGTTTCTCTCAAAGTTGTATAAGTCACTCCGGCTCCTCTCCTTGAGAAACCATCTATGGGCAAAGTATTAGTAAGGCATAAATGTATTAACGAACATAACACACCATTGTTTATACCCTTTTTAGCCTTGACACAACATTACACTTTACCCTTGATATAAATTGATGTGAGAGACACGGCAAGCCTCTTAGTGCCAAAGGTTAGTTGTACTAGTAATTTGTACTGGTAATTTGTACTGGTAATTTGTACTGGTAATTTGTACTGGTAATTTGTACTGGTAATTTGTACTGGTAATTTGTACTGGTAATTTGTACTGGTAATTTGTACTGGTAATTTGTACTGGTAATTTGTACTGGTAATTTGTACTGGTAATTTGTACTGGTAATTTGTACTGGTAATTTGTACTGGTAATTTGTACTGGTAATTTGTACTGGTAATTTGTACTGGTAATTTGTACTGGTAATTTGTACTGGTAATTTGTACTGGTAATTTGTACTGGTAATTTGTACTG
Organism: Metschnikowia sp. 13-106.1; assembly: GCA_002374735.1. Taxonomy (NCBI): domain Eukaryota; kingdom Fungi; phylum Ascomycota; class Pichiomycetes; order Serinales; family Metschnikowiaceae; genus Metschnikowia; species Metschnikowia sp. 13-106.1. Next base: position 34,280 of record NLAL01000118.1, read on the forward strand.
GTAATTTGTACTGGTAATTTGTACTGGTAATTTGTACTGGTAATTTGTACTGGTAATTTGTACTGGTAATTTGTACTGGTAATTTGTACTGGTAATTTGTACTGGTAATTTGTACTGGTAATTTGTACTGGTAATTTGTACTGGTAATTTGTACTGGTAATTTGTACTGGTAATTTGTACTGGTAATTTGTACTGGTAATTTGTACTGGTAATTTGTACTGGTAATTTGTACTGGTAATTTGTACTGGTAATTTGTACTGGTAATTTGTACTGGTAATTTGTACTGGTAATTTGTACTGGTAATTTGTACTGGTAATTTGTACTGGTAATTTGTACTGGTAATTTGTACTGGTAATTTGTACTGGTAATTTGTACTGGTAATTTGTACTGGTAATTTGTACTGGTAATTTGTACTGGTAATTTGTACTGGTAATTTGTACTGGTAATTTGTACTGGTAATTTGTTGAGATGTACAGTGAGGAGCCCCAATTAGGTCTATGCATCAGAGCAGCTTTATGTTCCTCCTTCTCGTAACAGATTATGCAATGAACTATGAGAATTGTGATTCGTTGATTTAAAACAGTTTTACATAGTGGTGTTTATGATACTGGTGAATATAGGTAGTGAAGGGCTAAAAAGCAGTGTTCTACAGATAGAAGACTAAGAGAGATCTAAAGAAAGTCTACTTAAGGAAGTCTAACATAAACTAAAGCAGTCTAATAATGAGTCTGAATTGAGTCTAAACAATCTAATCCAGTCTAAGCCAGTCTAATCCAGTCTAATCCAGTCTAAGCCAGTCTAAACTGAATTGAGTGCTGGATGAATGAAGGTGGAGAGAAGGAGTGCAAGAATAACTTTAGTTATGTCATAGGGTATAGGTTAAATTAAAGTATCAGAGACACGAAACTGAGACTGGGTGAAGACCAGAAGAGGAACCATGGAGTGTTTACTCCTCACTTACATATGACTCTAAAATAACATGAAATCACCAAATTGGCTACATTTCATACTCAATCTCATATCAGGTTGCTCATGCTGCTCACCTAGGCTCTACCCTTAGTGTCTCACCCGTTCAACCATACTACTACACTACACCACACAGGATCATACTACTACACTACACCACGCAGGATCATACTACTACACTACACCACACAGGATCATACTACTGACACTACTGAATGTCTTATACTCTTATACTACTAATGATGAACTTGTTATACTTCACACATTCATGAATCTCATTGAAGTTACTTACTACACATCTCTTCATCTACATCTACACATCTCTTCATCTACATCTACACCTCTCTTCATCTACATCTACACCTCTCTTCATCTACATCTACACATCTCTTCATCTACAAATCTTGAAAGCTTATATTGCTACTGGATCAACACTACTGAATGATCTGTCTTTATTTAGAATGGACTTTTGTGGTTGGAATATCTGGCGGTTTGGAAGTATGGCCAGAAATATTATTGTAGGAAAGAATGCGAGGCTGGAAAAACTGAGAATCGGAAGGAATAATAAAATACTATGAAGTGCCAAAAATCAAGAACACATTTTGAGAAAACGAAACTGGACCAAAATATTAATTAGGAGCTACTGATTATTATGATCTTGTTTCGAACACTTTTTTCTTAATTGTGTGTTCTTTTTTTTTTTGAAAATTTATACAATCCTGCATACAACACAATACATAGACTACCAAAGTTTCCCAAACGACCCACACAAACAAGAGTCTAAGAGTCAAATATGAAAACCTCTTTCCAGTGGCAGTAAATATCCCAGGTCAGCTTGGGAATTCATATTAAAGTGTGCAGGATTGACATTGGATTCAGTAGTCAAGGCTCAAGCGACCAAACGATAAAACCAACCCCAAAGAATCAATGTAGAATTAACCAAACATATCTCTACATCTATAGACAATGAATGTGTATTTAATCCTGGAGCTGCCGTACCGGTTGTAGTAGAGTATTAGTAGAGTTTGTAGTATAATTAATGTATAGGTTCATGAAGTTTATCATAGAGGTGATTATTTTATGGTCATACTACTGTCAGTAGTCAGTAGTCAGTAGCAGTAGCAGTAGCAGTAGCAGTAGCAGTAGCAGTAGCAGTAGTAGTAGTAGTAGTTTTCATCAGTCTTAAAGACAGGAAAGACTTGAATCGCTGGGTCCCCTTCGAAGCCCGCATTGGTTGTTTCAATTTCCTACAGGAGTGGAAAGGTTTTGGAGACTCCAAGTCCATTTTGGAGGAGAGGTACTCCATCATGATCCAAAAGGCCAACCAGCACAAGGACCAAGCGGCTACGGTGGCTATACTCGAGCTCAAGAAAAAGACCTTCCAGATTGCGTCCTTGAGCTGTATGGCTACATTATGTTCTGGGGTGCTCAACCAGTCGTTTTCCGTTCCTGGCAAAATCGCCGTCATCTCTTTCGACATTAAGAGTGTCATGATCTGGGTCCACGAGATCGTCAGCTCCGATACTGGCAAAGTGCAGGAAAAAGGCAAGACGGCATTGAAGAACATTGTTTCTTCCAACATCAACAATGACGAGATCTACAGCGAAGCCCTCAAGCAATGCTACAGCTTGGAAAATTGGTTGAAGGTCAAGGAAATATAGTAGTAGTAGTAGTCAGTAGTAGTAGTAGTAGTCAGTAGTAGTAGTAGTAGTCAGTAGTAGTAGTAGTAGTCAGTAGTAGTAGTAGTAGTCAGTAGTAGTAGTAGTAGTCAGTAGTAGTAGTAGTAGTCAGTAGTAGTAGTAGTAGTCAGTAGTAGTAGTAGTAGTCAGTAGTAGTAGTAGTAGTCAGTAGTAGTAGTAGTAGTCAGTAGTAGTAGTAGTAGTAGTAACCTGTCAATGTATTAGTGTGACCAATGTAGTACAGAAACTGAGTATAATTACAGTAACTCCATAAGGCGACCAATATAGAAACCCAATTTAATACAGTCAATATAGAAAACCAATATAATACAGTCAATATAATACAGGCAATATAATACAGTCAATATTGTTACCCACCATGGGTAGACACACTACCCATTGAGGTATTGTTCGAGCCTACGAATGCCAATGACTCGTCTAGAATGCCAATGACTCGTCTAAGGCGCCATACCGCGTGACTTGGACTCATCCATTCATCTTACCTCGTGACATGGCGTTTAACCACCATACTCCACTTCTCTGATACCCACAGGTTAGCTATATAAGTACTCGGATTCCCACCTACTGGGAATCCATTGGCGAATAAGCATACAAAACAGAGTAATGGACGTAACCAGAATCTAACAAATATGATACAGTCAATATGATAAAGTCAATATAATACAGTCAATATAATACAGTCAATATAATACAGTCAATATAATATAGTCGATATTGCTGGGTTCTTGCGGAAACGTTAAGCACTAAGTTATTTTATTCGTTGAAGATTCTCCCAAGGAGGAGTCTAAGCTGCTCTTTAGTGTTTTCATAAAAGGGAAGACTGGTAGATGGCAGAGGAGAAGGCCTTATACGATGGTCATTATAGTATCAGACGGAAAGGCTTCACCATACCGCAATAGCTGGAGCACTACCTATGGTGGATCTGACGATCATGTTGAGCTATACACTGTACTACCGTATCACTGTACATTCATAGTCTAGACTGCTATAGAAAGGAGATTTTGTATCAGAAAGGGAGGAAACTGTTTAAAGGAATTAGTCCGCCAGCATAGTAGTATAGTACCGTCTAGAAGAGTGTGGTGCAGTCTAGAAGAGTATGGTGCAGTCTAGAAGAGTATGGTGCAGTCTACAAGAGTATGGTGCAGTCTACAAGAGTATAGTGCAGTCTACAAGAGTGTGGTGCAGTCTAAAAGTGTATGGCAGTTGGTAGTAGAGCTGGTAGTAGTTCATTGTCCACTTCTGAGTAAGTAAATTATGTTCTGTTAGTTCTTGGTATGAAAGTTAACTCTAGACTATGTGCAGTTTCCAGCCAACACATCAGAATCCTGAGAAATTCGCTGGGTTTTAACAATGGCACCATAAAAAAGGGCCTCTAGTTTTCAGCATTGATGATTTCGGCATTCAAAGGCTGTATCTGCTCGTATTGCGACTTCAATACCATCTTGCGGTACTTCAGTCACTGGCCATCTGCTTCCTGGACGCCCCCTTGAGTAATTTTTAGTACTTATCCTCTTAAGTACTAATATCCTTTTAATAGTACTGTACTCTTTAGTACCACCGGAAGTGTTATAATCCTTGATTTGGACCCTATTAGCACACATATCAGTGGCGGGCTGACGGTAACAATAGTAATGTCCATGAATCGATTATGCAAGCTTCTTGTCGATCATGTTCATGACCCGGACGCTGCAGTCCACCATCATGAATGCAGGAATCAACAAGTAGGGCACGTACAACGCAAAGAGACCCCACTTTTCCGAAACCGTAAGCCCATGTTCTCCAGCCCGGGCAACCACATACGTCAAGCATGCACCCGTGGTGAAGGCAGCATTGAACCCATAAATGATGAGAATCACCAACACCTTGCGCATACGCTTATACAAGCCATAAGCCGCAAGGAAAAAAACAGGCAACTGGAAAAATAACTCAAAGAGTCCAAAGTACTGGAGCCAGAGCGGTGGGTTCTGCAAGAGAAAGTCGTGGTTGGTCCGGATATGGAAATCCACCACCATCAGCTGCACCCAGTGCCGAGACTCGTGCGGCACCACAAGACACAGGTCAATGACCAACGTGATGGGAATGTGCACCACAAAGTACCAGAAATAGAAGGTATCTTTTTTCATGACCAAATTTGAATTGAGTTTTGGATGAATGTCTGGATTGGTAGAATGTCTGGATGTTTGGATTGGATGTTACTGAGATCTTGGCCGATCGGTCCACAGCCGGACGCGACTATATATGCAGCACGTCATCACATCATCACACCTCACTCACCAAGACACAGATACTCCAACTATTATTCACTCAGGTTCACTGTTTTTCAGGTCCTATAATTCAGTCAGACCCACAGTGTATCGCAACTAAACCCCAGTTATTATGTTCTCGTATTTTCAACGACTCTTTGGCAAGGCCCCTCGTCTCGTGGAGGCATCGCAGCCCGTCAAGCGCAAGTTCAACTCTGCACCAGTCTTCAAGCCGTTGGTATGGATCGACTGTGAGATGACCGGCTTGGATATCTCTAAAGACCACATCATCGAGATCTGCTGCATCATCACCGATGGCCACCTCAACATCTTGGACGAAACCGGCTACGAGAGCACGGTGTATGTGCCCAAAAAGGTCTTGGACAACATGGGCGAGTGGTGTGTCAACCAGCACGGCCAGTCGGGGCTCACGGCCAAAGTGTTGGCCAACCCTCAGCAGACCTTGGACAAGGTCCAGCGTGAGTTGTTGGAGTATATCCAAACATACATCAGCGAGCCCCGGACCTCTCTCTTGGCCGGAAACTCCATCCACATGGACAAGTTTTTCATGATGCGTGAGTTTCCCCAAGTCATCGACCATTTGCACTATCGTTTGGTGGATGTGTCTTCGATCATGGAGGTAGGATTCCGCCACAATCCGGCCCTCATGAAGAAGTTTCCAAAGAAGAAGGGTGAACACACTGCCAGAATGGATATCATGGAGAGCATCAACCAGCTAAAATGGTACAGGGACCACTACTTGAGATCAGATATCCCAGACTCGTTAAAGAAAACTGACAACGAGAACAACGAGGACAACGAGAAGATCAACGAGAAGGAGAGCACTAGTGATTCCGAACCGGCTCCAAAAAGAACCAAGATCCAAATCGAGCCGGCTCAGACTGAGGCCGCTGCCACGTTCCAGGTGCAGCCCACGCAAGAAGGAACCATCGAGATCAAACCTGTGACTACCCCATCCAAACCAACAGCCACCGTTAAACTCGTTAACGAGAAAGACAACCAATAGACAACAAGACAATCGATTAACAGGACGATATAATGGAGCAAGACAGGAATAACCAATCGACAGCAGAAAGGACGGGAAGGACTAATGGTCAGATTCTCCCATGGCTAGTGCCTGATCCATGCAGAACTTGGCCAAGACTTGTTTAATGTCAGCACTATCCACTGGCTTCTCTAGCACATCGTCAAAAACAGCCAGGTCTAGAGCCTCCTTGGCAAAACCCGTGATGGCCACTATAGGCGTTTCCGAGTTTACTCCGCTGGTATACTTGATCAACTTCACGGCATCCACGGCCTCCACCTTCGTAAGCCGTAAAGCCGTAAAAATAAGGTCGAACTTGACCTGGCTGGTGGCTCGCCGCACCAAGTCGTCCCCATCGGAGATGGCTAACACCACACACCCATGTTTCTCCAAAAGCTTCGACACTGTATGACGAACAATGGCGATTGGTTCACAGTATAAGACATCCAAGTCCACCACAACCCCGTCTCGTGAGTCGTAGAGTGGTGACAGCTGCACTCGTGGTTGCGGCAGGTCTCGGCCCGAGCTATAGTTTTGCATCATGCTCTCTCTTCTTTTTCTGACTCGGTATAAGGCAGACGAACTGTCTTCGTTATCGGAGCTTGGAGGAGAGTGGATCAGTTCGTTTGCGTTTTTCAGAAGCAACCGTTGGGAAAGCGAAGGTATGCTGGATCTGGACCGTGGCTCATTGGAGAATGAAGGAACACTGGACCGGGACCGGGGCTCGTTGGAGAATGTGCTTGGCGAATTCTCGAGTTTCTTCTTGACCCGGTACTGAAGTGATCCTTTACCAGGAGACCCAGGATTAACGAGGAGCGGAGACACTGGTCTCTTGAAGGGGCTGCCTAGGTTGACCTTCCCAGAAGAAACAGACAGACCTCTGGATTTGCCGATGCTTGGCTGACCCAAGGAATCTGACGAGGAGGACGAGTAGCTGTGGCGATGCTCCAAGTGTTCTGATTTGAGCCGGTTGATAACATCCTTATTTGCCTTTTCAAGTACACTCAAGTTACGGAAATGGAACGACCCAAACTCGCTGGGGTCCGATAACTTGCTTCCACGCCGTTCTCGTTTCACCGAACTGGGAGTACTGGGAAGCGATAAGTGGCTGCCTGAATCCATGGAAGTGGACGATTTATCCTTTTCTGCATCTTCATCCGAATCGTCATCTTTAGGGAACTGAGAGATATCTGCACCGCGCAAATCAAAGTAGTCCGTAGACTCAGGTCCATCAAGCGTAGGAACAAACGAGTCGGGAGCTTCTTTATAGAGTGTTTCCCAGTTGATATCCTTGAAATATGGGTGTTTCATAATCTCCTCAGCGCCATTGAACCCCAACCTGTCCTCGACACTGGACGATAAGAGCTTTTTGATCAAATCTTTGGCCTCGGGACTGCAGATTTCCCGGTCCTCCTCCTCTGAAAGCGGAGGCCAGTCGATATCCCCCGCCAAGATATTCTTGAACACCTTCTCAGGTGTTTCTGCATGAAACGGAGGGTACCCATACAAAAACTCAAAGAAAATGCACCCAATGGACCACCAGTCCGAGTACTCACCTTCACCTTCACCAAGGATGATTTCGGGCGCCAAGTAATCAGGCGTTCCACAGAACTTCTCCACCCCGCTATTTCCTTCCTGGGTCGGATCATAGAGCGCAAACGAATGGAGATTTTCCTCTTCATGTGGTGAGTTCACCAGAAACTCATCGTCGATTATGGCAAACGAAGATTCCGAAGGAGTCCTGTGCAATGCCCCACTCAATGTAGGAGACTCCACTCCACTGCTATTGGAACCGGATCTGGTACTGTTGGTCATGAAATGGGACCTGGACCGTCTCTTTGCTGCAATCACCGCCGAAGCAGAGTCATGTGACGTCACCGACCCTGGTTTATCCGTGCTTGGAGTCAAGGAGAATGGTGTCACCGACAGTGTTCGCTTATGGGTGGAGGGTGTCAATTCAGGGGAGTCGATCACCGTATTATAGACCAAAGGACTCTGCACAGTCGAAGTATTAAGCATTGATTTCCGGAAAAGCTCAATTCCATGCTCAGAGGCACTGCTTTTCCTGTGCTGATAAGTTTGGCGTCCCACTACCCCGATTTTCGAGAGCCCGAAGTCCGTGAGTTTCATGTGGCCCTTGCTATCGATCAAGATATTATCGGGCTTCAAGTCTCGGTGTATGATGCTCCGTTTATGGAGATCGTTGACACCAACAATCACCTCTGCAATATACCGTTTGGACCATTTATCTCCTAGGGTCCCCAACATCTTCAAAAGCGTAGCACAGTCCCCGCCATTCAAATACTCCATCACAAGGTACAAGTAATCCTTAGTCTGGAAACTGCTGTAGAGCTGGGCCACAAACGGTGAGTCTGCCTGCGTCATCATCACCGCCCGTTCGGCCCGGACATTCAACACCTGATTCTTGGCGATCATGTCCCTTTTCTTGAGACACTTTATGGCCACGTAGTCTCCGGTAAGTCTTCTTCGTGCCAAGAAAACAGACCCGAAAGCTCCTTTACTGATGGCCTTGATGATCTCGTAATCCTTAATGCCACCAGACGAAGGTTTTGGATTTGATGTTTGAGAAACAAGAAGCGGAGAGAGAGGTGGTTTGGAGCCCGAAATGGAGTTTCGTGGTTGAGAAAGTGGAGTACTTTGTGTAGACCCTGAAGAGCTATTGCTGACAATAGAAGACGTTCCCACCGAAGGAATCGCCAAGCCAGAAGGAGCGTTTTCCCTGGAAAAAGGTGTTTCTAGCTCCAAACTCGATTTTCGAGACAGAACTTCCGGTTTCTGCGCTATGGTGTTCTTCTGGAGCGTAGAAAAATTGCCTTTTTCCACATACGGAGCAGGAGACATTCTTCTTCGAGGCGAAGAAAGCGACGAATGGGCCGAGGCTCGACCAGACGACTTCAAGTCAAGGTTCTCCAAAGATTCCGTCAAGTTCTGCATAAGGTTTCGCCCTGAAGTTGTTGAAGATGAATCTGCTGGAATAGGCGTAGGCTCAGCGTAAATTGGGTTGCTGAGAATATCAATCGGCGTCAAAGATGTAGGAGGTTGTGGGTTGCTCAAGCCAAAAGCATCTGCGAGAAGCCGAGGACTCTTTGCACGTGCTGGCTGAGGGGACTGTAAAGCTCCATCGTAGCCAGTCAGCGATGGAGAACTTATAAGTAACAGAGGCAGACAGTTTTCTTCCTCGTTCTTCATTGGACTATCGAGACACCGTGGGGTTTCAGTCCGCAACGAGCTTTCGAGAGGAAGAGAGCTGAGTCTGTTTGGAGGAGCCAGTTTCCCAAGCGAGAAGGCCCTGGACCGGGTGCCCGAGAAACTCAAGCTTTTGGATGCACTTTCCTGGACCTTTTCCCTGATTTTGGATACCGTGGACTTCACACACGCAAGCACCAACTCATCGACCTCCTGCTTAATCTTATCGGAGTATTGGAGGAGGGAGATTAAATGGGTTAAATGGCTGACCTTCTCCATGATCAAGGCCTTGGAGTCCTCCACCATGGCACGGATGGCCGGGTCCGAGGTCTCAAGCGACTGCCAGTTGACCACAGTGTCAATGGCCCGTTCAGTAGTGGGCGAGAAAATGAACACCCCACTATCCTCCAGTCTCTCAGCCGGATTTATAAGAAGAGCCTCGTCACAGTAATCGAGCAATTTCTGGAGAATGCCAAACGGGAACTTCTTCGACAGTTTAAACGAGGCAGACGACGACATGGGTCTAGGAATCAACAGTCCGGGAGCATACCGCAGCGAAGGAGTCATCGGTTCCGGTGTAGGCATCGGCAACGAAATGCCCTTGTAGTCATGGAACAGGAGCATGGAGGAAGAAGACGACATGGAGCTGGAAGAAGAGCCAGGAGTTGGGGGACCCGAACCTTCGAACTGTGCATACCACAACGACTCGTAGATTTGGCACACCAAATCTCTCTGGTCAGCTATGGCATCATGGTAGAACTGGAGATCTTCCTCGACTTTATGTTCCAAAAGACAGAAATCGCTATGTTTCTCAATGAACCAAGCAGGTATATTGGACTCACAGATGCGGCACAAGATGGTCTTGGGTTCGGGAACAGAGTGTTCATCGATGATGCCGCTTTCTTGCACGTTCATCAAGTACCCTTCGAAGATCTCGGAGCCAAAGCCCAACAAGTCCACCAAAGCAGGAGGAATGGTCAAGTCCATTTCAATCCGCACAAACGGCCGGATGGTCCAGATGGAGCGAGTGGGGAGTTTGGTGGAGGGAGAAAGAATGAGAATACCTTGAGCCTCAAGTTCAATCACGCCTCCATCATTAGACACCTGGCCCTCCGAGGCTCCCGAAACCTGACCTTCTGAATCTCTAGAGGAGCCGGAGGAACCAGAAATAATGGAACTGTTCGAGCCCTTTATATGGTTGGAAGGACTGGAGGGGCTTTTCTGTGAGAAGTTTTGTTGAGGACTAGAAGGGCTTTTTTGGGAGATTTTTTGGGGACTGGAGGGGCTTCTCTGAGAAGAGCTTCTTTGGGAACTTTGTTGGGGACTAGTGGGACTATGGGCCGAATGGTACTCTGAGCCATCATCGTGATCCTCACTGGCACTGGAACATCGTAGATTGGTGGCCGTAAGGAACTTGACCTTGTACGAAGCATTATCGGTGATCATCTGCTCCACGGCCTTATTGAAAACAAGTAAGTCGTCGCTGGTATTGCCTATGATGATATTGGAAAGAGGCTTATTGAGGATCTTGCTGATACTGGTGCCCACCAAGGTCTCCCAGCTCTTGCTGATATGGAGAATATTGCAGTCCAAGTCCAACTCCATGACCACCGTAGGGTTTTCTGCCGAAGCCACGCGGAGATCGAGTTGTTCAGGCACCACGGAAGTCACTGCAGATGCCCAAGTCCGGTTATGAGACAGAGCCGGCGATTCGGGGACCGTAGAACCGGGAAAATTTGATTCTGGGAATGTGAATTCCTCTTTGACAGCCAAATTTAAGGGGTCTGTTAAGGGGGTTGTTTGCTTTAAGGAGTCTGTCTTGGAAGGTACATTGGAGATTCCCAACTGGTCATACTCTAAAGCACGATACGCATCCAAGCCATTATACCCATCATTCAAAATCCGCATGTCTTCATCCAGTTGCACGTCATTTCCTTTATTTTCTGGAGCTTCTTTAGCGCCTTCACGTTGTCCTTCTCTTGGTTCACTTCTGCCTTGGGGAAGGTCCACCGCACTCAGGGCCAGGTGGTCATAGGCCGTTTCACATGGCGACACGGAACGCTCCGTATCGGTATGGAAGTCGCGGCCCTTGAAGGCCGGCGAGTGGAAGAAGCTCTTGAGTTTCTCCTTCATGCCAAAGTACGTGTGCTGGGGGAGGCACGCCGTGGATGTTCTTGGTTTAGTAGTGTGGAGCGGTGATCTGCGACTGCGCACCCCACCAAAACACCCTACACACTGGAACGGGTACACACTACACCATACTGATAGGACACACAGTGATACATCGATACATAAAAATAATGGAGAACGAAAAAGAATGATATGGGTAGGACTGTATATGGACAAGACTGTATATGGACAGGACTGTATATGGAAAACAAGAGTCAGTAATTTAATGCAAGAGAGATTGTGGTTACTCGTAGTGAATGAATGTGATTACTAGCTTGATGAGGTAAGATGTGTGAGGTCAGACGTTGGGGTGCGTGGGAAGTAATGGGTGAATTTATGGATGTATGGTTGAGGTGCGCTAGTCATAGTGTTCAGTCATAGTGTTCAGTCAGGAGTGTTCAGTCAGGAGTGCGGTGAGGGAGAGTAGAGAGGGTGGAGAGTAAAGAAAAGGTGGAGAGTAGAGAGAAGGTGGAGAGTAAAGAAAAGGTGGAGTGAAAAAAGAGACGGTATGAGTAGTGTAGACTCTGTGGTAGGGTTGACTTGGAGTAGAGTGGAGTAGAGTAGAGTGGAGTAGAGACTAAAGAGTATGGGTGGAGTAAGGACAGATCTTGGGAGTGAGTGGAATTAAATGAAGTAGGAGTAAGTAGTGGGTAGACGTGAATAGAATCTAGCGAATATGGATGTGGTGGGTGAAGACTGTACTATACACCAATCTATGTATATGTATATGTATATCTATATCTATATGTATATCTATATCTATACGGTCTGGTAAGGCTATTTCATGTGGATACACTTGCTACTTCCCCTTCACCTTCTATTACCAGTATAGTTTGCATTGGTCACTATAGTTACATGTTCATGGATCTTCAAATCTGAGCTCCCATGGATCGAAGATTAATGAGAAGATATAGTGAGTAGAGGATCAACTTTCAGTGAGAGTAGAGTAGAGTAGAGTAGAGTAGAATCTGGTGTAGATGGTAGAAAGTAGTGAGTGGGTAGAGAGATTGTGCATACCTCTCCATGTTTAATATATCTATCTAAAGTACCACCTTTACTATGCTCCATGTGGACAAGTCCCTCTAGACTATTCGTCCATTTATGTGGTACTAGGTAATACCTGGGCTACTCTACTACCCAGTTCCGATGTAAGGTCCGAGTGTCTAGGGTAGACTGAATACACTGGGTCTATGATAGCTCAGATACTCCAGTTACCAATCTGAAGTCTTTTAAGTGGTACATTAATCGATCAAGCAGCCTTGTCTTTGACCTGCAATTCCATGACCAGTAACTGGAAAAGTAACTGGAACAGTGTCAAGATGGCATGGAGTGGTATGAAGAGTAGGGTATACAATCTATAGTGTGGTGAATTGTGGTCAAGAAAAAGAGTAGCATATAGTAAAGAATAAGTACTAGATAGTAAAGAATAAGTACTAGATAGTAAAGAATAAGTACTACATAGTAAACAATAAGTACTAGATAGTAAAGAATAAGTACTACATAGTAAAGAATAAGTACTAGATAGTAAAGAATAAGTACTACATAGTAAAGAATAAGTACTACATAGTAAAGAATAAGTACTAATAGTCGAAAAGGGTACAGTGAATGAAGAAGCAGAGTGTGAGTACAGTGATATTAAATTGGTGACGCAGAGGAAGACGATGCAAAATTGAGTGCTTTACACCGACCCCCGAATTCCAGACGACAGTGATTAACGAGACCAGGAAAGCTTGAAGCGTATGTGTCTGATCTTTTTGACTAGAGTGAGGAGTCAGTGGAGTGGGTATAGGATGAATGGCTACTGGTAGTGTCTATTCTCTATTCTCTATTTTCTATGCTCTGGTTAGATAATTAGTGTACATTGAAGAATGTGAGGAGTGGATGGAGTGGATGTGAGGAAATACGTGAATGTGTAAAGTGTAGTGTAAAGTGACTTGAGTGGAGTAGAGGCTAATCTGGAGAGTGCTGAGGTGACTGGAGAGTCACCAAGAGTTGAGTCTGAGCTCACTAAGATGACGTTCAATCTGAAATTATTTTGATTTAAAATCTAATTTCTGCTTGATCAGCTTACTCCCTTGATTTAGACTTGATTCCTGGACTATGTTACTCATTGATTATGGACTGGATGGGCTGGTGATGATACTTCTGAATATGGTGACATGGTGAATAGTGGTTTTAGAAGTCCATTTTCTCTCTCTCTCTCTCTCTCTATATATATATATATATATATATATATTTATCTGAATCTCTAGATCCCCCTCTGTATATATATATATCTGAATATCTAGACCTCCGCCTATCTCCCTTATCCCTGTTTCTAATACCTGATACTCACACTACTGTACACCATCTTCAANATATATATATCTGAATATCTAGACCTCCGCCTATCTCCCTTATCCCTGTTTCTAATACCTGATACTCACACTACTGTACACCATCTTCAACCTCCATGGCTTCTTGTTAGTATAACTGCATATAAACAATACCTGGTTACGAGAATTAGAATACTCTAAAACCACTAAATTGTAATTGTATGAAGTTTTCGTAGTCTGAGTGCTTATAAAGTGTAAAGTGTTCTCCTACACCAATTATGCGTCGCGCACGACCTTGAGATCTAACCCCACCCTTCAACAATCATCTAAACATATTACTTATCACCGAGATCACGTGTCTTTGATACAAGCCATTTTATTCTCCATAATGATGCACTGACGTCATCGAATACTTTAAACACGTGAGTACATGCGATCCTTGTTTGGTGTTTCATGAGTGTTTCACGTGTGTTTCGTTGGTGTTTCATGTTAATATTTCGTGTTTCGTAAGATATAAGGTTACATTGTTGATGCTTATTTAAGTGTATTTGTTGATGCTTATTTAAATGTGTTTGTTGATGCTTATTTAAATGTGTTTGTTTCTGTCCACGTGCCCCACCGAATGCTCACGTGAGTCGATGTAACTTATCCATGCCACGTACGATATGCTGTGTGCAGGCCCATACCATGTCACGTTCCAAAAACTGTGGATCACGTGATGTTAGGAAATCCAGCGGGGTTCCTGGTATAAAGCCGGCATGGTTGCTGATGTTCATAAATTCAAATGATACTTCTAACAGAAGCTACAAAGTTTCGTGTTTTCCTATATTCAAGTATGGTGGAAATGATCAAAGATCGGATATGAACTGAAAAGACACCCTCGCCGGAATGTCCATTAGGCATGCTAGGAAAACAGAGTTGGATCTGCCCAGCAGAATTGTCGTAAAAGTTGGATTTTAATCAATGCTAATGTCATAAAAAAGAGAATCTGTTAAAGAGTCCCATGGCAACACAAGAGAGTCTGTTAAAGACGCCCTCAGTGTCTGAGGTTTTGTTTTGTTTTGTTTTGTTTGGTGTGGTGTGGTCTAAGAAAGTGTAATGAAACACTCTTTCAAACCGGAAATGTTTAGTTCGTGAAATTGAAGGTGGGAGAATTGTTGCCTTCGCCAAGAGACCGTTTCTTGATGCTGTCTAGAAGGTCGCAGTGCTTCTTGTTGTTTTTCTCGGAGATCAACTGCTTCAAGCACTTGTTCTCCATCTCTAACGAGCGCAACTTCTTTTCATACAAGCTCAATTTTTCCTGGAGCTCTCTGGCATGCTGCTGCATCTGCAACTCCTTCTGCTTTTTCTTGATTCTGAAACGGGCGCTTGCGGCCGTATTTCTCTTCCTCTTCATCTCAAAAGATTCGAGGCTGTTGTCCGTCGCAAAACGGGGGGTGTTGGCCAGACTCACGTCCGACCGGACATAAGAGGCATCAGGTCCGTTGAGCCCATTGGAAGGAGCCCATGGGGCCACACCTTCGGGATTCTCCTCCTTGACCACCACAGCTTTCTGGGGAAGACCCTTGTCAGCACCATCAAAGAAAACATCAAAGTCAAAAAACTCAGTTTGCTGGAACACGTCCAAGTCTGCCTTGTTGATATTCTCTTCGATAGGCGACACAACGGCATTGTCGAAAACGAGGTTCAAGTTGTTCAAGTAGTCCGAAGGTTGGAAATCCATTTTTTTAGATTTAAAAAACTTTCGTTACGAAAAATTAATATCCAGAATCAAAAAAATGAACGAAAAAAAAGAAGATATGTGAGGGTGTTTTGGCGGCTGGGCTGGCTAGACGGGTCTATGCTAGAAACGTGCTCGGATGATTTTGTTGGGGGTTGCTAAAGGAGTAGGAATGCGAACGGGCAGGCCCGGTTTATATATGAAAAAGGGGAGGATTTTTTTTTCGCACGTCGCAGCACCGGCGCCAGTTTAGCGCAATCGGGCATCCGAAGAAGAATGTAAAGCCAGGCGGGGCTGAAACGTCGTGGGCCTACAATTAAAGATTTAGAAGCTTAATTAAATACAGCGATAATGGAAAAGTATTAATGGGAGCAGGTGCTGGTCCTGGACAAAGCACGTCATGGTGAAGAAGTAGGTGCCTAGGCTTGGAAACTTTATTTCGGATATACTGTCTGCAGGCCTGCCTTGGCGCAGATGACTAATCGTGCGCGCGGGCGCGGACCGGAGTGCCGAACGCAGGGCGGCCGTTTGGCGCGCGTGGCACGTGACGTGTCCAGATCGGGCCTGTTCCTCAACCCTCTACGTCCTTCGGATATCACTCGGGTATGTCTCGGATATAGGCGACTTTTCGCATCTCACTCGACCGTGCGCCGTGCCTCTATTGTACTATAAGCTTCCACTCCAGCATCCCCCAGCATCCCCCAGCATCCACCCATCTCATTGGAACAACTATAGTGTAGTGTTCTAAATTGATATGTCTTGTTCAGAGTAATTGCTAGTGTAGTTTAGTATAGTGTAGTTTAGTGTAGTGTAGTATAGTGTAGTTTAGTGTAGTGTAGTATAGTGTAGTTTAGTGTAGTGTAGTATAGTGTAGTTTAGTATAGTGTAGTTTAGTATAGCGTAGTATAATGTAGTATAGTGTAGTATAGTGTAGTATAGTGTAGTATAGTGTAGTATAGTGTAGTATAGTGTAGTATAGTCTAGTATAGCGTAGTATAGCGTAGTTTAGTGTAGTGTAGTTTAGTGTGGTTTAGTGCAATGATTGCTTGTGTAGTGATTAAAGGGGTAGTGATTAAAGGGGTAGTGATTAAAGGGGTAGTGATCACAGGGGTAGTGTTCTATAACTCCTAGGGTGGTGTAGTATAATGTAGTGCTTATAGTATGCTCTATCGCGCACATCACCCATACTAACCACTGATGGTCATACCTATCTTTCTGCTTCGCACAGTTCTTGTTTCAAGTTCTTGTTTCAAGTTTGTGTTCCAAGTTCTTGTTTCAAGTTTGTGTTTCAAGTTTGTGTTTCAAGTTCTTGTTTCAAGTTCTTGTTTCAAGTTTGTGTTTCAAGTTCGTGTTTCAAGTTCGTTTCACAGTTTTTTGTCGTAAACTTTCACAGGCTCGTATTGTAGTTCAAAGACTCGTAAAGTATGTTTCATTTATGCAACATGCATTGAAGCCCAATCGGCGGCCTGTACGAAGGGTCTATTGATGCTGTGCGAATCTATTCACAACCGCACAATTTCTCACTGCTAAACTATCCCCGCCATTGTAGCCTATCACCGCCACATCCAACTATAATACACAGCAATCAATCAACACATGTGAAACTAGCAATTAATAATAGATCTGTGCATAATCCATGAATAATGTAATTAATTGCCAATGCAAAAACGTCTTCTATTTACATATTCCCTATCCATTCCATTGTGAGGCCCTGGATTTGCTCTGCAATGGGTTATGCAACTCGAGAGGGGCCATTGCCTGATGGTGTGGAGCGGTCATTGCCTGACCTCAAGGGCGCCGCATATACGGACTCAAGTGCAGCGCCTGATTATTATACAACTAGTCCCAGTGCAGCTGCTCTCGCACCCTCCCTCCATACAGGCTACAGGTCATACCCCTATCCTCAGGTTGTCTGTTAGCCACGGGTCGGTATCAGTCTAGTGTCAGTGTAGTGTCAGGGTCAGTGTCAGTCCAGTGTCAGTCCAGTGTCAGGGTCAGTGTCAGTCTAGTGAGTGTCAGTAGTAGAGTCTGCCCGTTGGTGATGTTAGTGGTGTAGTCTGGAGTAGACTGTCTTTTTACAGTAGACTGTTAGCAGTGTTAAAAGGAAGCATCTAGTGAAACTAGGACTAGTTCTACTTTGCGTACTCTCTAACCTAGATTCTAGTCTCTAGTCTCTACTTCATCCCACCTATACTCTTCTATTTACTAGTCTCTGCTTCATACTTGGAACCTAGTCTTAGTCTAGGCTCCAGTGTAAGTGTTAATTAAGGCTTTAGTCTTTGTAGAGTAAAATCTTAGTAGAGTCTGGTCCAGTCTGCTCAGTACCGTGGTAGCGGAGTCAGTGGAGTTAGTCGATTGTCTTGTTAGTAGAGTGTAATGTTGATCTAGGTCAGTTCTACTCTACTCTGTACATTCTACTTTAACTACTTCACAGCTTACCCATTTTTGCTATCTGCTCTACTACTTATGGTCTAGTCTTAGTTGGGGTCTAGTGTGGTAGGGTGTGGCCTTTTTAGAGTTTAAAGATTAAATAAGCATTCTTGCCTAGATTCAGGTCTTGGTGCATTCTAGTTTATCTATGAGTGGTCATAGCTGGTACTATTCTCTGACTAGTGGCCCAGAGTCTAGTCTACAGTCAGAGGTTTTTCTGGAATTTGGTTTGAGTCTAAAGTGAATTGGTGTTGGTCTAGAGTCTAGTGTTGGTAGTGATTTCAGGTGTAGATTAAAGTCTAGTGTAGTGTAATGTGGTGGATTTGATTTCCTGTAATTGATCGGGAAGTTTACGGATATAATTCTCGGACTTAGATAGTTGGCCATTGAATTTTGTGGCGTCTTTCTTCCAATGAAAAATAATTATGCACGGCAATATGTTTGTCCCTCGGAAAGCCGTATCCGTAGTCAAAAGAGTGCAGTCTTTTTTTAATCCGTCTTAATATAGAGTCTAGTTCTGGTCGTATGAGTGTTAATTTATGGTCTGATTTTGGTCGTATGAGTGTTAATTTATGGTCTAGTTCTGGTATGTAGTGTTATTTTACGGTCTAATTTTGGTATGTAGTGTTAATTCACGATCTAGAGTTACAAGCTTTCTAGAGTCCAGAGTTAGCAGAGCTAGTAGTATTACCCAAGTGATTGAGTGTTTAATAATAGTACAAAAAAGAGTACGAAGTCGAGACTTGAGTTAGTGTTAGTGGTAGTAGTAATGATAGATTTGATAGGCTAAGCTGGTAGAATCAAAATATGATACATGTAAAACATCTTTAGTCTACTACTGGATCGTTTCCTCTTTGTTGTAGATCCAAGCAATGATCCCCGAAAAGGGTAGTTGAATCCCAGACTTCGAGCCCCAGGACTTGGGTCTTTGGTCTGGCTCTGAGTCTGATAAAAGCAGAATTAGTGTACGAAGGTCCAGGACTGAACAATGAGCCTGATTTCTTGGGGAGGAGTGACTCCATATTCGTTTTGAAGAATTAATGGCATTGGCTCCATGAACATTGGATTCGTGAAGTGATGGAGTAATGGAAAATATAAAATGACATGGAGTAATGAAGAACGGTTGGTATCCAATCAACTTAAAGAAATATATAATACCCTTGCGGCTTGGTATGAAAAGCTATTATGACACATTAAGGCGAGTGGACACGGTGGCAAGTGGGTATGGCAAGTAACGACTAAGAAAAATTAAGTTGTGCTAGTATATCAACAAGAGTTCAGTTTAAGAAGAGAAAAGACTCGTGCTTTTTGGCAGTAAGTGGACCTTCTCTCCAAACTCAATGTCTTGGCTTCTCCATAGTTGACGAGCTCTTTAGTATTGGCCAGCAGGACCTTGGCCACGGGAATTGATCTTTGGTGGTACCTTGAAAATGACAAGTATAACTCACTCATCACTCGACTCTCCATCACAGTTTAATTTTAAGCCTCTTAATTGAACCAGTCCTTGATAAGTGGTGGTCAATAGTTAGTAGTATGTAGTCATTAAGTCGTGGGTTTAAGTCGTGGGTTTAAGTCGAGGGTTTAATTCGTGGGTTCAAGTAGTGGGTTCAAGTAGTGGGCTCAAGTCGTGGGTAGTATTAAGTAGTAGTAGTCAGAGTAATAGCAGTGGTAAATAGTGGAAGTAGTACTATCAAGTAGTAACTAGTGGAAGTAGTAGTATTAATTTGTGGGTATTTGATTCTACACCCGGTCAGTTGGTACCCAGTTGATAAAGGGCCATTTGGATCCACCTAGGCTAGAGTTCAAACAAGTAAGCTAAGAGCACAAGCAGCTGGCACTTGGCTGGTTGCTCTAGATCTATCGTTATTTATTTAAATCGCCCAATTTCTTTCTTTAAGGAACCACCAACGAATAAAGACTTTCAACGATAACGTACTAGATGTATAAAAATAAAATCACCAATTTCAAGTAATATCACGAGTATGTAGTGGTAGTAGTATGTAGTGGTAGTAGTATGTAGTGGTAGTAGTATGTAGTGGTAGTAGTATGTAGTGGTAGTAGTAT